>JAADVT010000144.1:0-48019 GCA_023335895.1 Pythium rishiriense
GTTGGCTCGTGGGTCTTGCTCGGCGGTTCCTCGTCGTTGCCATCGTAGTAGGCGTCGGAAGATCCCGAGCCTTCATCAGATCCGTCCGATCCATCGTTGGAGCTGTCGTCGTCGGAGGTGACCGGGTGGTAATGCTGCATGTTTGCGGACGAGGAAGCAGCCATTGGGCTTGCGGAGAGTGGGATTGATGTTGGCTCTGAAGTTGTCGGCGCAGGTGTTGAATTGTTTGTTGTTGTTGTTGGAGCGTCGGACGTCGGGTGTAGATCCACGTCTACACTAGTCGGGTTGGTTGTCGATGCGGCTGGCGTCGGTGAATTTGTCGGGGCGTGAGTTGGTGTACCAGTGGTTGGCCCATTTGTTGGGGTGAGTGCGGTTGGTGAATTAGTCGCGGCATTGGTGATGGGTTCCTCTGTGCTGCTTGGTGGTTCCTCGTTTTGATCGTCGTAGTAGGCGTCTGAAGACCCAGAGCTGTCGTCAGAGCCATCGGACCCATCATTTGAGAAGATCGGGTAATCGGGGACGGGTTCGGGTAAAGGTGGCGTTGACGTTGTCGGCTCAGGCGACGGGGTTTGAGTCGCTGCGGTTACAGGCCCGACAAGTGCTGGGGATTTGTCTCCTGGCCACGGCTTCAAGATGACAACAAGACTAGGAATCGGCGCGTGGGGCTGTGCATCATCATCACCAGGCGCAACAGCGACGACCGATGCGGAAGTATCACCCAAAGGCGCTGGTGCATCGGCTGCTGCTTCCGGTTTCAGGATAACAACAAGCGAGGGAATTGGGGCATCAGGATCACTTAGCTCTGCATTGAGAGCCGGAATCAGATCAGAAAGCGCGTTGTCGGCGGCGGAGTTGGCCACTAGCGCCGTGCACGCCACTGCGGCAGCAAAGTACCATTCGTAGAGACGAACCATAACGATTAACGATGGTCACACACAACAGACTCGCCAAGTCGTCGCGAGACTTCCACAGTGGGCGGCGAAAATGGGAGTGCTGTGTGAAATGCACGACTCGGCCCGATGGCTTCTCGCACATCTTGATGCAGTACCTATCGAAGAAAAAACCGCTTGCATCGACCGCACTACGCTCGCTACGCATTTGTTCATCCGTAAAGCCTCCGCTCCATCCGTTTCCACGTACGTTTCCAACCAAGGCAGCCTCTTTGTTGGGCTATATCGGTTTGACTTGCAACCCAGCAAACAACCCCGGGCATCACGTTTCGACTGTGTAACGGGGGCTACTGGCGATCGCTCGGCGCGCGTCGTCGCATGTATCGGTCTTCTAAGACACTCACCTCGCGATTGGCCAGTTGAGTGATAAGCGCGCTACGTCAGCAAGCCCACTCGAAAAGCAACTCCACTCGTGTACCTTTGGCAGTTGACGAAAAATTGCTTGCGCGATCGCAATTGGTGTGAAGGCCTCCAGTCCCACTGGAGAATGGCCACTTCTGTTCTCAGTTGAAACGGACGGCGACTCGCCATTGCGATGCACGAGGCATCTGAGATGGCGACTTGGTGTGGCCCACGCAGACGGGGATTCGACTCGTTTTGAGGTTGCACCAGAGCTGGAATGGGAGAATTCCGCTCAATATCGCCGTCGAAATATAAGAGACAGAGCGCCACGTGAACTTCTGGCGTGCATCCAACAAAAAAAATCGCAAGGAACTTCTGGTCCACCCTCATGGTGGTCTTCTACAGAAAGCCTTGGAGTCGCTGGCCATTTGGTCCGCCCTTCCAATCGAAAATTTCGGGATCATGATGTATTTCTGGAAGCGACGGTGAGACTTTCCAAGATCGCAAATCTTCGTGCAGCCTCGCAATGGACTGGTCAGAAGAAACCCTTTCCAACCCCCGCGTGGGTTGCGTTTTGCCGAGGGCACGTGCAGCGATTCGCGTCGTCCAATTGGCTCGATGGTGCCAAGTGTAGCCATCCAAGAATATGGCTACACAATCGTTCAAGACATGACGCAATACGAAGCAAACGCTCGCTGCATCGTAAACGAACAAGGACTTGCTATCAGGGACTGGGTGTGCACTTAGTGGTTCAACTGCTCGACGCACATCGTGGACAGGGTCATGGGTTTCATCTCTCGAAAAGCAACTCTGTGATACGTGCTATAGGTCGGTCACTGTCTTTCAGGCAGCGCCCGACCAGATGCGTCGCACGTCGTCGCGCAACAGCGTGTGGATCGCACGCACGCAGTCGTGGTCGAACGCGCAGCACTCGACGAGCGAGGTCATGAGCAGTGTCTTGCGGTTGCTGTTGATCTCAGCCAGCGCCGCGCGCTTCTTGCTGGACGAAGGCGTCGCGCCGTTTGCGTGGGACGGACTCGCGCCGGCGCTCGAGGGCGCTGGCGGTGGGTGAGCTCCCGGCTTGTGGACGGTGGCCGCTGCCGCCGCGGCGTAGTCACGCGGGTTCTTCTTCTGGTCCATGCGCAATTGGTGGTCGAACGCCGCCTTGAGCAGCTGCCGCATCACGCGCGACGCGCGACGGCGCTCGACGCTGTTGGGGTCCTGGGGCGCGCGGCCCTCGCCGCTCGACGAGGCTGCGGCGTCCACTTTGTTGAGCACCATGAGGAACGGCGCGCGCTGGAGCCACGTCGCGAGCGGTGTCGGCGTGCCGTTGGGCGCGCGCGTCTCTTTGAGCTTTTGGAACGCGACCAGCTCGCGCGCCACGAGCGGGAACCGCGTGTGGTCGGTCGCGTCCACGACAAACACGACGCCCACGATGGGCACGGCAGTGGCTGGTGCCGTGGCGCTGCTGGTCGGTAGCGACGTGTCGCCCGCGAGCGCGGCGCGCCACTGGGCCGCGCGGTACATGCGTCGCCCCGGCACGTCCACGAGCTGCACGTGCTTGTCGCCGTCGAGCCGGTAGAGTGCCGTGGTCGTCGCCTTGGTCGGGTTGGGGAAGAGCCGCGGTATCCGTCCGCCGTCGGCCGTCATGAGATCGCCCCGCGAGGACGTGGACTGGAGCATGTGGAGAGGCGACGGCGGGCGCGCCGAGTCTTCTTGCGGCGCGCGGTCGCTGCCGGTGCTCAGGCAGTCCTCGGTCGCGTTGAGCCGCTGGAGCTGGGTCACGAGCGTGGTCTTACCGGCGCCGTCGAGCCCGAGAAACAGGATACGGCCCTTGACGAGCTTCTTGGTCAGCGCCTGGCGCGAGCGCACGCGCGCCATGGTGTGGCTCCGCTGTAACGCGTCACCGCCACGGCCGTCGGTTTGGACCGACGAAAGTGGCGACGCCAGGTCACGTTGCGACGACGTCGCGGCCAATTCGGACGGCGGGCGTGGGTGGACGGCGCCGCCGTGTTCGACCGACGCGGAGCTCCCCATCGACGTGCTCGATTCGACTCGATCGACGATGAAGGAACGCCCAGACAAGGCCACGGCCGAGGCCGTTTCGATATATGTATTCTCGAGTGCTGCTGGAAAAACGAGGAAAACAATGGGGGGCCGTTGGAAAAGCTGGACTGAGCGTCTATTTATTTATTCGAGGGCGACGCGCGCACGCGTGTGAAACGAACGTCATGCACGGCGAGTGACTGACTGGCTTCTAGACCCACGCTGAGGGTTCGTCGGTGGCGCGACTGTCGCGTTGTGCGGGCGCATCATCCAAGGAGCCGCGCTGGCTCGCTTCCACCGTGGCGGCCAGGCGACGCGGCGCCATCGTCTCCCTCGCGCACGCGTGGCACGCCGACCGCGCCTCGCGCTTTTTCGTGTCGAAGCGGCGCTGGTTGACGACCGAGCGCTGCCGGTGGAACTCGCAGTACGAGTGGAGGCTGCCGTTCTTCTTGAGCGTGCGTGGGTTGCCGCACTTGCCCTTGCGGTACCGGCAGCGGAGCTCGCTCCCCACGGGCGTCTGCAGCGCGCTCAGCAGCGCGCTCACGTCCGGGTCGGCGTCGCCAATGTCCGTCGTCATTGCGCTGGCAGGTGCCTTGCTCTTGGCGCGCTTGGCGGGACGCGCGGGCGACTGCGACAGCGCGAGCGCGGCGAGCGGCACGGCCGTCGCCTCGTCGAAGCTCGGCGACTCGTAGGCCGCGAGTCCGGCCGTGTCGAGGTGGAGCCGTAGAAACGAGCCCATGTCGCCGCCGACGGTTCCGTCCACGCCGTCGTCGGCGATGGCGTCGAGCAGCAACGTACTGTACGTAAAGGCGCCGTCCGGAGCAGACGCCGCCATGGTGGGTGGGGCCGTCGGATGCGATGACGAGATGGGAGGTTTGGAGACGGAGGAGGAAGAGCTCGCCGGAACACCACGAGAGCGCGGCCGTAGAGCAGGAGCAATCGGGGGAAATGGCGGGAAATGGACTCGGTCGGGGACGACTTCAAGTTGCACGACCATCACTCTGTCGGCCGAGTACTATGTGGGGCTTATTCGTCGGCATCCCGCGAGAGAATAAACTCGCAAGAGAACAAACTCGCGAGAGATCAAACGCGCGAGAGATCAATCCTTGTTGGCAGAACAAGACGCCGGGGACTTCAACAACCAACAACCAACAGCCAACGCCTTGCCCCTCATGGGACCAAGAACAAAAAATAGCAAAACTCTGGCGCGTGCCATATCTCCATCTTTTCAAGACACCACCAGCGAACCAAAATGGCGACGTCGCCATGGGAGCTCCACCACACGCGGCCGCTGGCCACCATGGTACCGCGTTTGCCTACACCCGTGGCACCCGTGGCATCGCCTGTGCCAGCTGCCACGGGCGGCGAGGGCTCGCCGTGTCGGTACCGCCGTGGCATTTGTACACGACCGCGCACGCTCAAGGCCAACGGCGCGCTCCACTCGCTGTGCGCCGTCCACCGCGACCGGTCCATCGCCAACCAGCGGCGCTTTGACGCCAAGAAGCGGCTCCGCCAGGGCGTCGAGCGCGCCGACGACGCGCCGTCCAAGCGGCGCCGGCCGACCGTGACGCTCGAGGCGGGTTATATCGTGATGGCCCCGAGTGCCACGGCGTTGGATCGCGCTGGCACGGATACGGACGGCCCACCACGCACGTGGCTGCTGCCGTTTGAAGTGGAGGCCGCGACCGCGCTCGTGTCGGACGCGGCGTGGCGCCGCGCTGCCATGGCACAGCTTCTCCGCGACGCGTGAGACGCGGCCACACACGCACCCGTCAATATGCGTCCCCCTCCCTCCCGCACGCCCCCACGTAGGCCGCGAGACACAGAGCAGAGTTATCTTCATAATCCACCACCCTTGGCGTTTCCTTCTCCTCCTTGATGCTGTCCCTCGACCTAAGGACACGTCACAATCAACGACCTCTATCCGTTTTTGGGATATTTCCCATTGTTTCTCCACCCCGGCCGTGACGATGATGGCCCACAGCGTCGTGAACGCGCTGTTCGGGTCGTACGACCTGCGCTCGTCCAAGCAGTGGCGCGACGAGGACATGGCCCACCGCGAGCAGGAGATCCAGTGGCTCAACGACGAGATCGTGCGCGCCCACGAGTGGCGCGTCGCCGACATCGAGCGGTCGCTCCGCAAGGAGAAAATGGAGCACGAACACTTGCTGTGCGAGGCCCGCGCCGAGCAGCTCCACACGGTCTCGGAGCAGTGCGCGCTGCTGGGCGGCTTCACGGTCATCGCCATGTCCAACCTCGACATCCCGGCCGACACCCACACGGCGATCGTGTTTCTCTACGGCGTCTCGGCCACGCTCGTGTGCGTGCTGCTCGTGCTCGCGACCGTCATGTCGACCATGCTGCTGGTCGCCGTGACGCGCTACGCCGCGCACTCGCTCGAGACCAGCGTCAAGCACATGGACATCGCGCAACTCGAGGCTGCGTCGCCCTTTGGCACCTGGTGGCTCAAGAAGTGCGAGCGCGAACAGATGCGCGCCTACAAGTGTATGGGCGTCGGCGTCGTGCTCTTTTTCTTTTACCTCTCGGTGCTCTCGTGGGTCCAGTTCCACAAGTCGGCCTACGCCGCGGGCACCATCAACGTGCTGTGTCTGTTTGGTGTGCTCGCGTGGCAGCTGCGGATCGCGAGCCGCTGGCGGTACTTGCTGCTGCCGCCGAGCGACCCGCCGTTCGCGCCCTCGCGGCCGCTCGCGACGGCCATGGAGCTCGCGACGCCCACGGCGACGCGCCGGTCGTTCCAGGAATACAAGCCCACAACCGCCACCGACATGTCCAGCTCGGTGAACCGACTCGCGTCGCCCTCGTACGTACACATGCACGACTAATCTTGATAACGATTTTCACTTGGTTATGATGGTTGGTTTCAGTCACCACTAGATAGCACGAGTGTGTGGGACGCGCCGGCGCGTGCGCGTTGGACATGTTGGACGCCACTCACTTTTACGAGCCGCGTTGCTTGCCCTGTGGTCTCCCCTTGGTCGTCGCTCGCGCTAGTTCGAGACAGAAACACCTCGCCGTGGTCGCACACCAGTGTGAAATGGGCCTCCCCTGCCGCGACCGTGGAAAACCCACACTCGCTCTCGATGAGCTCGGGTGTCAGCAGGTCGGCAGTCTCATCCATGGGGACCTTGCTGTCGTTGGCAGTCGAGTCGGGGGATGCGTGACGCGATGGATCGTGGCCCGTGAGAAACACGGCGCCGTCGCGCAGCAACAGCAGCGTGAAGTTCCCGCCGGCACTTGCCTCGTTGACGCGCATTGCGCCGTCGTCATCCGCGATCACAAGCACTTGCTTGGGTTCGGGTACGTCCATGGTCGAGCCGTGGCCCAGTTGGCCTTGGTCTCCTCGACCCCACGTGAACACGGCGCCGTCCAACGTGACTGCAACCGAGTGGTCCCGCCCAGCCGCGATCCGTCGTACGACACCAGAAGGGAGACCGAATCCATCACCATTTTCGTTTCGGCGGACGCGACCGATGGACTGGACGACCCAACGGGACACGACGGGCTTGGGTTGCTAGGGAAAGAAAACAGAGTCGATCAGTGAGGTCATCAATTTCAACACAAAACCTACACAGTATTGTCGTGACGACTTACCACAGCGTCCAAGAGTCCCTCGGTGTGGCGGCCAAGCTTGGTAAACTTGTTGCAGCCCCACGAAAACACGCGCCCTTCCGACGACAGCCCGAGCGAATGGTACTCGCCACACGCGACCGAGCTCATATACACGCCCTTGAGATCGCCCACGAGCGTTGGACTCTCGACCGTCGTGGTATCCAGCGCGTGGGTCAGAAAGCCCAATTGGCCACGCGCGTTCTGCCCCCACGCAAAGACGTGGCCGTTGATATCGGTGACTAGCGTGTGGAACGCGCCGCACGCGACTTGCAGAATGTGGAGGCCTTGTAGCGCCGGCACAACGCGTGGATGCATCACGCGCCTTGGGTCGCCATGAACGGCGGGGTAGCCCAAGCGGCTGCCGCTTTGATCGCCCCACGTCAGCAGTTCGCCTCGGTCGTTGGCGATCGCAAAAAAGCGGTGTCCACTGCTGAGTTGAGTGACCGTCGAGACACTCGAGTCGTACGCGACGTCGTGAATTTGTGCATGTTGGAGTCTGACAGGTTCCTCACTTTCCGTGTCGTCTTCATCCGCCGACCAGTCGCCAAGAATGACGAGTCTCTGTTGGCGTTCGGTACCAGTAGACTTGTGGTCATGTTGATCCCTCGTCATGTTGTCTTGTGGTGGGGATTTCCTCTCTTTGCATGCAAGCCACGCAGTATAATTTCGCGTGAACGCAGCTTGAATCGCGGACGGCACAATCGCCTGTGGGCACTGCTCTTCGATGGCTTCGTCCCAGGAGTTCCATGTGGCGCGCCGACGCGATCCAATGTTGTAGCACACGCGGCAGCTCTGAGAGTGAGTGGCCTTGAGCAGAAAATACTCGACGGCAACCTGAAAGTTGGCGATCGTGTACCCAAGCATTGACGTGTTGGAGTTGATAAAATGGTAGTCAGAGACGTACTTGAGCACCGAGACCATCGGGAAATGCGGTTCGGCGCGCTCGTCCTGCGCTGCAGCCTCCTGGGCCGCTAGGTTGTACGCTTGTATCAAAACGTAGAGTAGTTCGTCCAAAATGTCGTCCGTAGTGAGCTCAAAACCATCTAAAAAAACCACAGATAACAGTGAGCACGGTGGGAAAATGTAGCAAGAGCGACATTTCCAAAATGTACCTAGACTTCGATGATGGCGGTGGAGGTTCCGCGTGACGCCGTCGTTGATGTGGTTGATGCAGTTTTTGAAAGCCAGCAGCATCTCTAGTGGCGTCTTTTTCTTCTCCACCTTGACAATCTCGTCCCGCGCTGACAATAAATAACACTACTCGTTCCAGTCATGTGTCAGGATCCATGTAAAAACGGCTTGCTCGTCATGCCAAAGCCCACCTGAAACTCTTTGCGCAGCCCAAAGTCGGCCGGTCCGTAGTGGCGCATTTGCCACAGCACACCTGCAAGCTTCTCGTCGTCGTCACGACAGCTCACCATGACTCGTGGAAAGATCACCTTGTGGAGCTGTTCCATCAAGTAGCACTCGACGACCTGCTGGATCTGGAGCAGGTGGCTTGCCTCGCTGGACGCGAACGGGCGCCGGCTGAGTGCCGCAGCCTGGCCCTCGTCTCGGTCGGCCTCGTCGTCCGCCAAGCTACCACCGCGCGCAATCTCGTCGACTGCGTACTCCCAGTCTTCCCGCAGGATCTGGGGGAGCGTCGCCTCGTACCGGTGCGCAAACTGGTTTTGCCGGCAGATCTTCTGGGCCTGTGCGATGGTCTCGTCCAAGTGGAGAAACACGAGCTCGTTCTCGGGGAACGCACGCAGCATGGCCGTGTACCGACGGAACGTCGCGACGTCGATCTCATTCGGGTCCTCGGGCAGCACGAGCCCGCCGACGAGCGGGCGGCTCACGTGGAGCACGAGCACTTGCTGGGCCTGGACGTCGCGCGTCTCGGAGAGCAGGATACGCACTTTGCGTTTGTCGTCAAAGCCCCTCCCCGTGAACACCTGCGAGCCCACGATCGAGACTGCCTTGCCGTCTAGTGTCTCGTACGCACCCGGCCGGTGCACAGAGGACGAGACCGCCGACGCCGAGCTCGAGTCGGCCGGCACGAGCACGTGTGCGAAGAGCATCTCCTGGGTCACGCGCACGTCCGCGACGAGGGACCGCGCCTGTGGCACACAGAAGAGACAGCTCGACGGCAGCACGCGCTGCGTGGCCGCGAGCTCGAGCGCGAGCGCCGAGAGGAACACGTCGCCGTCGGCCATGAGGCAGTCAATGATCTGTCTTGAAGGGAGGAGTGAGACCTGTGGAAATGGATCCGAGAAGCGCGGATTCGAAATAGACAGGTTGGACGATCTGTGACGTGGTCGATCAAAAACCACAAGGACAATGTGGTGAATGACAGGCGGCGCTGCAAGGATCTCGAGAGGTCTTGGATTCGAGAGATCCTCGCCCCCCCCTACCTTAGGCGGTTGGGGTCTCGCTCGCTTGTGTAGAAGTCTCAGCGATGAAGCCGGTGGTTACAGCACATTTGACGTACGTCGAGTTGCATTGGGGATCCGTGCCCGTGGTGTCGACCGTTGAGGGTCACACTTGAGACCTACATCAACGCAGTCGTAGCGGCCCAGAGAAAGAGCTTGCTCGATGGATGGCTTGTGTACATCAAGTTCGAATGGTAATGAACCGGTTTTTTCATTACCATTCGAACTGAATCTACACAAGCCATCCAGCAAAGCAGCGCATGGTTTCGTCAATTATCGAGTATCACGTAGGCGTGGTTTATCACGTGAGTGGAGCCACGCAAAGTGGAATGTGTAGTCGACTCCTGCAGACACACGTGACACGGGTCAGATCCCAAAGCTGTGAACGCAAGCACCATATCAGCAATGCGATACCAAGCTGTACGATCGAGGTCTGCATCGTGTACAGCACCCACAGCAGCAGCTTTGCCTGCACATTGGCCGCGCGTGTCTCCAAGACGAAAGCTAGCTGGTGGAGAAGGGAGATCCGAAGCTTCCACCACGCGACCGCCGTGATCATGACGAGCGAGACAAACTCGAGCGCCGCGTACAACTGGACGTTGGCAATCAACGGAATCAAATCCTGCATCGTGTGGATGCCGGCAAGTAGAGGGTAGTACGCGCGGTTGGGTAGAAACCAGGTCCCCACGACATAGATAGCTACGCGTACCAACATCAGACTCAGGTGAGTGCCATCATGTCTCTCACTTTCCAAGGAACAATACGCCACCCACTGTAGATCCAGGGCATGATGACCTCTGTGTACTCAACGAGCACGAGAAACTCGGTCACGAAGAGCAGTTTTTGGGTCTGCCGCACAAGCACCCCGCGCTCGACGACGTTGAGCGTCGCCAGATCCTTCGGGATGTCCAGACAGTTCACAGTTGGCCCCGCGCGAGACTCGGGCACAACGGAGCCCATTTTGAGATCAGTGGAAAGCCTGTCTGGTGGTGGCGTCAATCCAGACAGTGGTCCTCGCGGGATTGCTGTCGGTTGGTTCTCGATAGCACCGATGCGCGAGCCGCGACTCAGCCGATCGTAAACCTGTTGGATCGCGTGGCGAGCGATCCCCCTCACTGACGCGAGTGCCGAGCCTAACCGACGAAACACCTGCGAACGGCGGCGCCAGGAACGTGTACCGGTGCTCGCTTGGATCCATCACGATGACACCGTTCGCCAGTGAGAGCAGCCCCTCAAGCATATGCGATGAGAGTGCACGCGCCACGTCGGCGCGTTCGCGAGCGCGCGCGAGCTTGGCAGTGATCAGTTCGAGGTCGTCAAGAAGGCTCTTGATATCAGAGAAAGACAGCAACGCCTGTGCAAGGTCCACAGCCATTTGAGCGACGACTGTGCGAGGCGACGTCGTGCTTCCCATACATAGCGACACGAAGAGCGCGTGGAAAATCTCGACAGTGAATACCGCAGCCTCGGGCTTGGCGTCGTCCGAGTCGGGCAGCGTGCGCCCGATCCCGTTCTTGACCACAATCTTGATGACTGGGAGCAGCAGGACGAATGCGGTTTGCCGCGTCGACGGCAGCCGCGAGTAGATGTGGCTGAAGACCGGATACGCCACAGTCATCGAGATCTGGCAAAAGAACATGAGCAAGTACCTGCGGACAGCGCCAGCGAGCTCCCGGTTCGAGGCGAGCGTGCGCCCGCGGAACACGAGCAAACACGCAGCGACCGTGATCCCCCAGGGCAGTGTGCCCACGATCATGTGGAACGGCACGGGGAACCCGACCACGTGAGCCACTGCATAGCAGCCCACGACTGAACTGGTGGCCGCGGCGAGGCTCATAGTGGCGATGGTCCCGGACCGCAGTGCGAGCGCTGGTAGATGCTGACGCAGCTGCTGGAGAATGCAGATCGTGATCTCAGTGACGGTGAAAAACGTGCGCAGCCACACATTGGGGCTATGGCGTGGGCCGCGAGCCGGTGGTTCGAGCGGTAGCGTGTCGGTGAGAACGAGCAAGATGAGGCACGGAACCGGCGTGAGCGCGCACACGAGCGCGGCACGAAACCAGCTCGTGCGCGCATGGTACTGCTCGAACGCCTGCAAGTTCGCGATCGTGTAGTGGCCCTGCATCTCGACCTGGGAGGACTCCCAGAGTTCGACTCACCACGCCCGCGCACGCTCGAGCTGTGAACACCGCGAGGCGGAGGGCATCACGGCGCCTCTCGTATCTCGGTACGGAGCCCACTTGAAACGGAGCTCTCAACTGACACCTTTCAAAGGGCTATGGCGCCGGCTCGGGCTATGGCGACACGATCGAACGTCGGAACAGTCTAGCTTCCTCGAGGCCGTTTTCAGCCTCAAGCTGCCCGCGACGCCTCCAGGCGCGTGGCCCTTTGTTTCGTCCGCCGCGCGAAGACAGGAGACGGTGGTCTCCGACCTCCACGATTTCGTCCAACGCGTGTGGACGCACCACGCCCTCAGCTGCTTCCAGGCGATATGGGCGTGGCGCCAGGGCGTCGACGATGAAGATTCCCCATGGACCGTCGCCGCCGCGCGCTCTGCGCTTCGTGCGCGATTCATCGGGTCTCTTCGCTCTATCCGGTCGTCCATCAGCCCGACAACGCCCGGCGCATCCAGCTTCGGGCATCTACTTGCCATGTGCCCCGAGTTCGCTGTAGACACGCAGCCCCTGCCCGAGCCGCTGCCGCGACCAACGACCGACTACCTCCTGTTCTTCGACGGTGGCTCGCGCGGCAACCCGGGCCCAGGAGGAGCCGGTGCCATCATCGTCCGAGTCGACGCTCTTCAGGCTGCGCCTTCCATCGTGTGGAGCGCGGCTATGAGCCTCGCCTCCGCCACCACCACCAACAACCAAGCCGAGTACACCGGCCTGGTCACTGGCCTCGCGGCCGCCCAGCACAACCGCTGGACGCCGCTCCACGTCGTAGGCGACAGCGCGCTGATCATCGGGCAGCTCCGTGACTACCGCCCGCCCAAGAACGACACGTTACGCAGCTCGTACGCCACCGCGCGAGGCATCGCCGACCAGCTCGGCGTGACCGAGTGGTCTCACCACCTACGAGCTTTCAACAAGATGGCCGATGCTGCCGCCAATGTCGCTATGGACACAAGGCGCAGCATCCAGTCTTTCCACCCTACGAGCCGCCCCGAATGGGACGGCCTCGGCCAGCTCCTCGCTGGCGATTTTGCACAGTGGCAGGCCTCCCAATTCGGGCCCGCTAGCCTCGGCTAGTAGATGCATATTAGCTATAGCTGTTCGCATAGACGTAACGCAATAGATGTCAAGATGAAGAAGAAGAACTGACACCTTCGACTGGCAGACTCCCATGGCAGGTGCGCCGGTGCCTATTTCTGGCTGTCGCCACCGGAAAAGATTTCATACCGCTCTACCAGACGTGGATGTGCTTGAGGGAGCCCTCTCGTATTACAAACGTTTCAAACGTCACCATGGTTCGCTCGGGCTCCAGGTCGTCGATCGCCGCGGCGGGTTATGCTCTCTGGACTCGGCTCCAAGTCGAGCTCCAGGGCAAGTACTCGCTCGAGCGCCTCCGGCATGTCGAGCTGTACACGACTCGTGTCTCCCGGCGCCGTATCGCGTGGCTCTGCCTCGTGACACCCGTACCCTGTGCGCTCGTCACGCTGCTGCTCGACCGCATCCGCATCGAGCCCGTTCGCGCGGGCGCCGCCCACAGCCCGCGGCTATGGGTACGCTGCGCGGTGTCGCTTTGGCTCTTCACGGTGCTTGTACTCCAGCAGCAGCGGTCCCTCATGCCTCGTGCCGTGCTCACCACGTGGCTCGTACTAGTCGTCTCGACTATCGCGTCCGCTACAACCATCGGCACACTGATCGCGCTGGCGTTGCGGATTGGGTACCCATTGCCGTTCTCGAGTACTGGTGGACTAATCGTCTGGCTAGTCGTTACGCTTGCGTGTCTTTATCTTGGCTCGCGGCTCCGCGCATGTTTGAGCTTTTCGTTGGGCGCTCCGATGACCCGCGAGGAGCTCCGCCGGTGCGCGGCGCTCCTCGTGTGTCAGGTCGTTCCGACGTGTGTGTACACGCTGCTAAATGCAGCGTACGTACTCGCGGCGCCGCGCGTCCAGCCGTTGTTCATCGCTGCACTGCCGCTGCTCAAGATCCTCGTCAAGAACGCCATCAGCTTTTCGCTACGGGACCTAGACGATCTCAAGCCGGAGACCGTGATCTTCAACGTCGACATATTCCACGCGTTGTTCGTCGCGTGCGCGATGCAAGCCCCCTCTACATCCTCGGCAGCAAACGTCGCTGTGCTCGTTGGAATCGATGTCGTGCAGTCCCTAACGACGCTTTACGACCTTCACACACTAGCCAAGGAACTCGCGCCAATTCAAGCCAAGCTGGCGGTGGGGAGTCCGCGTGACGCGGGTGTGTCAGTGTCGAGCCTTCTGTGTGTCGCTCGATTCGTTGCTGAAACCGATCAGAGCGTCAAGAGTAGTCGCAGTATCCGCGCCTCATTATGGCCGGCATCAGCACTAGTCGCTCCAATCGACGACCGCCGTCCGGTAAGCCGACGAGAACGCGCACCGAGCCCGGCCGGTAGCAGCGCGAGCACCAACGCGCCGCGGCGGGAGCTCATCCCACCCCCTCGGCTGCTCCAATGCGACCGCTGCGCATCGCCTGTTGCTATCGGTCCGACCATGGACACCACCGTGTCCGATACGGCTACAAGTACGGCGGAACCGACTCGCAGCCAGCCACCTCGCACGTTGTCGGTCCGTCGCAGCTCGCTCGCGCGCATAGCCTCAGGCCTGGAAGTAGCCCCACAATCGGTGCCAGTGTCGCAGGCACAGCACCTACTGGCTGCGTACCGCGCACTCAACGAATCCGACCGGCTACTCCTTGTCCACAAAACGCTCCAGATCATGTACGTGACCGAGTTTGCCGTGCTCATCGAGTACACCGAAGTGATCATGCCGCTGATTTACAGTACGATCGTGTTGGGGTGATTTTATCTTGGTTTTTGTACGATGCCGAACGCTGACAGTGATCGCATTCTGTAGTCGTGTGCCTCGTGGGCTCGTTCCACTCGCCAAATCGAGATTTCTTCGTGTTCCTACTCGGTGTTGACAATGTTTCGCTTTCGGCGATCGTGCGCAATGTGCTACTATACGCAGCGCTTGAGCTCGCGTCGCTGGCTGCACTTTGCGTCGTTGTGCGTCGCCGGCTCGGTGTCTCACTCGTACACCAGCTTGCTTTCGTTCTCGACCGACAGTACATCAACGTACAGTGCAAGATTGTCTCGTGGGTCATCTTCATCATCCAGGCCTCTCTAGTGCAGCTCGGTGCGTAAGCGAGAGTGATGCCTTTTTGTTTCACGCCCAGACTCATGCGGTTCCAATGCGTTCGACTAGGCTCGGACCACACATTCACATCGGTGTGGCTCCACCATGGCACCACCAAACATTTATCGGACACGCCGTGAGGCCCTCTACACTGTTTACATTGCAACATAGTGACCTCATTGGACGTCTTATATGAATCGATGAGGCACAGACGCCCTGTGGTGATCAGAACCCAATAATCGGCAACGTGTATGCTTGCTTAATCCACGAGCACCGACCACGGGTGCGCGACGCGGCCGTACTGGATGTCGTTGAGCGTCTTCCACACACGCTCAGCGACCTTGCCGGTCTTGCCGTCCGTGCCCTCAAGCGGAATGTTGAGGTCCTCGTCGAAGTAGCTGATGGTCGACACAGGCGAGACGATCGCGGCCGTGCCCGAGCCAAAGACCTCGCGCACACGGCCCTCGTGGACAGCCTTCTGGATCTGCTTCATGTTGATGTTGCGCTCCGAGACCTTGAACTCGTTCCACTCGCGCGTGAGCGTGAGAATCGAGTCACGCGTGATGCCGGGCAGGATATCACCACGCGACAGCGGCGGGGTCACGAGTTCCTCCTCGCCCTGCTCGTTGATCCAGTGGATGAACAGGTTCATCGTGCCGACCTCGGTCACTTCATGGTCCGGACCAAAGATCCAGAGGTTCTGCGAGTAACCCTTCTGGCCGGCCGCCGCCTGCGGCATGATGCCCGGCGCGTAGTTCGCGCCGAGCTTGAAGCCACCGGTTCCGCCGGGCCACGCGCGGATGTACGTGTCGTTGGCGTACAGCTTGACCGGGTTGAAGCCCTCCGGGTAGTACGGGCCAACCGGCGAGCAGATGATAAAGATCTTGGCCTTGAGCGACGCACCGACGCCGATGTAGGGCTACGCAGACAGACACGATAAGTCAGTTCACGGACGCTGTCACTTGCCACTGCGCAATCCATCGTACGTGGGTGCTGATGCCCGTGGGGCGGATGTAGAGCGAGTAGCCGTCGCCCTCCGGGATCCACTCGTGGTCGAGGCGAAGCAGCTCCCTATGTGAGATCAAAACGACCACTACGGTTAGGCGCCTGTGCGTGAAGCCAACCTCCCACAGCATACTTGGGTAACGTACTTGAGGCACTCGGTCAGCTCGTCCTCGTCAAATTGCTGCGGGCGGAATAAACACAAAAAAAGAAACTACCCCGTCAGTACACTCTCTCCATGATCTTGTCCCTTTGTCGCGGCACGCACCGGCAGCAGCAGGCGCTTCATGGACGAGTTGAGGCGCTTCATGTTCATGTCCGGGCGGAAGAGGCGCACGCGGCCCTGTGCGTCCTTGTAGGCCTTCATGCCTTCAAAGCACTCGAGCGCATAGTGGAGACACGCGCTCGCCGGGTCCATGGCGATCGGGCCGTACGGACGGATCTGTGGGGCGCCCCAGCCCATGCCCTTCTCCCAGTCCACCTCGAGCATGTGGTCGGTGAACGTCGTGCCGAACGTGAGCTTCTCCTTGGGGGTCTTGACGCGCGGCGCCGTCGTGCGGTGGATCTCGAGCTTGGACGCCTGCATGTGGCGGCCCACGTCCACGGTGATGGCGCGACGGCCGAGCGCCTTCGCCGCGAGCGGCGCGCGGGACAGCGCGCGGGACAGCATGGTCGTGGAGGAGGAGGAGGAGGGGACGAGAGCGAGCGGAGCGCGGCGAGTCGGAGAGTGACGGCAGGAAGGAGGGACGGCACCCTTCGTCTACCTGAGGGCCATGGACTCTTACGTCAGGCGAGGTTCAAGCGTAACCCGAGGAGGGGTACTGCGACCGGTCCATGTTCAACATGAATCTGATTGGTGGATAATTGATTTTGCGTGTTGGGATTGGATGATACTGACAGCTGGGGTGGTGCCGTCGAATCATGGAGCTTGGACTGTCAACCCGGAAGAAGAAAGGGCAGGGGAGAGCAGGGGTACATTTGGGGTATATGTACCCCGGTTGCCCATGCCTGCCGAGAAAACTCCCTTGGGTGGTGTTGGCCACACAATCGCGCAAACACTTGGGGGTACCCTAGTGTAACGTAACCCTGTCGAGAAAGATTTCGCCCCACACCAAGCAGAAGATTGCGCATTTGCGCAATGCGCAATGTGGAGGAATTGTCCTATGTTCTGAGGGGGGACGACGCTATCCATGAGAATTCGCATTTTCTCGCGGAGTATGTATGACCGTCTCGTCTCAAAACCCCATTGAATCACGTCGATTCCGACGGCCGCGTTGCCATGTCGAGGACTTGGGGAGTGCCAGCCGGCCTGTCCGAGCTGACCGGTGCAGCTGTGGTGGTGAGGCCCGTAGCCCTGGATCTGGTGGTCCATTGTGCTGCCAATCACGTGGACGGCACGGGAGCTGTCACGGCGAAGACGAGGGCGCGTCGTCGCCGAGATTCGAGTGACAGCGATCTTTACACACGGCACCTGAGCGCTGGTGACCAGTTTCCATTACGATCCATTGGCAGAAAATATGATATAATCATTTCCATTGGCTATAATTTTGTGGTGTTGAAGATAAATATGGCTACACTTGTCTGCGTTCTTATCCGAGAGGCCATGCCGAAGCCCTCGCGGCCGAGCAGCTGCCCCAGCCAAGCGAGTGATAATGGCTTCACGTGAGCCAAAGATGGCGGTTTCTCTTCAGGATTGGGAGTCCGAAGATAGGTCGCTGCCTCGTCTTGGTCCGGCCAGTCGGCACCCTCGCAGGGACGTCGGTCCAACCCGTGACCCCATTCAACGTTTTACCAACAAGTCACCAGCTCTCTCCAAGCAGCCTACCGACTCGCCAAGATGGGATCCGCTAGCTCGATCGAGAACGCGCAGTACGACGCCACCAAGTTCCAGAAGTCGAAGGCGATCATGGACTCGAACGCGGACGACGCGGAGAAATTCTCCAAGCTCAAGGAGATCTGGGGTTCGCACGAAGCCGCGGCGGCCGCGCAGCACGCTGGTGAGGCCTCAGGTGGTGACGCCCACAAGAAGAGCACGAAGGACCTCCACGCCCATGAGGCTAAGAAGGAGGAGCACGCCGACCACGCTCATAGCAGCAACAAGGAGGAGCACCACCCTCATGAAGGCAAGAAGGATGAACACCACGGTGACCACCACGCCCACGGTGACCATGCCCATGGCGACCATGCCCACAAGGATGAGCACCACGCGCACGACGCCAAGAAGGACGAGCACCACGCGCACGATGCCAAGAAGGACGAGCCTGCAAAGGACGAGCCGGCCAAGAAGGACGACACCAAGAAGGACGACGCCAAGAAGGACGAGCCGGCCAAGCCCGCGGCCGACGGTGCCCACAAGGCCGAGGAGCCCAAGAAGCACGACGCGCCGGCCGCCCACGACGCCAAGTCGAACGACGGCGCGCGCACCGAGGTCTCGGACCACCACGCGGACAAGCACTGAGACATCGACCCCTGGCATGGAGTGGATTTTTGAGCCTTATTCTGTCGATACTATGACAGACTCCACCTGCTTTTAAAACACATATGCTCCTCCCCTTTGGTCTTCCCCAACATGGTGGTGGTGGGCCATCCACTTTAGCTCTCTCTCTCTCTCTCTCTCTCTCGCCGAGCGACTCGACCGCACGATTCGGCGCCGCCTTTCTCCGCTTCTCCGTCCGCGTACCATGGCGACGTCGTCCACTGCTACGCCACGGCGCCGTCGCGTCGTGCTCCATTTTGACCTCAACCGGACGGTGCTCATGTCGGACACCGCCGGCGGACGCTCCATGGAGAACACGGTCAACTACCTCCTCGCCGAGTGCGCGTGGGGCCGCGTGGAGCCCGCGCGCGACGGCGGCGCGGCGCAGTGGCGCTGTGTGTCCACGGCGGCGTCGGTCGCGCCACCTGCGCCGGGGCTCACGACCTACAAGCAGTTTGTCGACGACTCGCTGCCGTACAAGAGCCTCGCCGACACGACGCCCGACCAGCTCGAGGCCGTCAAGGCCTTCAACAAGGCCGCCAAGAAGCAGCGCACGGCGCTCCAGTCGGCGTTCACGGCGCCCGGAAGCCCCGGCGAGTCGCTCGCGGCGTCGTTCGCGCTCGTCATGGACAAGCTCCATTTCCCCGAGGGCGCCCAGCGCGAGGCCGCGCAGCGCGCCGCCGCGGCGCTGCCGGCCTCGCGCCTCCAGGAGGCCTGGCGCGACGGACGGTACTACTTGCTGCCGTCGTTTCTGCGCTTCCTCGCGCACGTCGCTGCGCGCAACGCCCCGCCCGACGCCACGCACGACATCCGGATCGTGTTTCGCACGTTTGGCGACGACATTCCGGATGTCGCGACCGAGCTCGCGCTGCTCGCGGACGGCGCGCACCCGTTCCCGCAGGCGACGCCGCTGCCGGCGCAGTACAAGCTGTCGCCCCACGGCGACCAAGTGGGCACGTTCTACCGCGACGCGTTCGGCGCCGACGGCACGGCGCTCGCCGTCGGCTCGCTCACCAAGGTGCCGCTCACCAAGGAGGCGAGCGAGGACCGCGTGGCGGCGTTTTACGAGGGCCACGACGGCGTCTCGATCGTGCGCGGCTTCCAGGCCATCGACGCGCGCGTGCGCGAGATGAGCGCCAAGCACGCGACGCTCGCGCTCCGCGACTACTGGGAGTGGTGGAGCGCCCATGCCGAGCACGGCGAGTACGGCAAGCTGCTGCTCGTGGACGCCACCCGCGACGGCGACGTGGCCGTGTTCCTGGACGACCACATCGAGGCCCACCACGCCCACATCGTGGACGTGCGCGACGTCGCGAGTGGCGAACCGGTCCCCTTTGAGGAAAGCACGAAGCGCCGCTTCCTGCAGCGCGTCGAGCCCTTCGCGGCCATCACCGACGACCAGTACTTCATCAACCTGCTCGCACCCGTGCTCCAGTGAGCCCTGTGGGGTCGTGAGCGGAAAAAAAGAAAGCAAAAGACGTATATTCATACAGTTTCTTTCGTAGTACGTTACGGTGACCTAGCTCCTAACCTTTAGGCGAGCAGGAACGAAAGCCCATGCTGCTCATACAGCGCCGCGAGCGCGGCGTCATTCTCGCGGTCGTCCTCTTTCAGCAGCGCCGTCATGTCGACGCGCGCCGCGAGCTCCGAGGCGCGGGCCTCGTCGTTCAGCGCCTTGAACAGCAGCGCCATAAACTTGGCGGCCTTGCCCGACGCGGCCATGGGCTGGGCGCCCTCGACGAGCGTCTCGACCGACACGGCACCAAGCGCGACGCTCGGCGCGAGCATCTCGGCGAGGTAGTTGAGCGTGAGCGGGATGTCGATCTCCATGTCCTCGGCAAACTCGAGCTGCTCCTTGACGGGCGTCGTGAACGCCTCGGCCGTCAGCAGCTCGCGCTCGTACAGACCCGCGAGCAGCGAGGCAACGGCCGCGCGCTGCGCCGCACCCTTCTCGAGACCAATGTCCATGGTCTGCTGCACGATCAGACCGTGGTGGACAGCGCTGTGGAGCTCGCGCACGCACGCGATCGCCTCGTCCAGGTCCTGGAGCGACACGTACTCGTCAAAGATGCCCTTGACCTTCTTCTTGAACACCTCGGGCGACAGTGCCTCCGGCTCGGCGTCCTCTTCGTCCTCGTCGCTCTTCTTCTGCGGCGACGTGGGCGTCGAGGCCGATCCCGGGCGCGGCGGACGGTCGTTGCCGCGGCGCGAGCCGCTGCCCACGGCCGAGGAGCTGAAGCTGCGCTCACGCGCGTCCTTGCCCCGTGCAAGCGACGGCTTCTCGGACGACAGCATCGAGAACGAGTTGCGCTGTGACGTGTGCGCAGCACCGTCGCTCGTGTTGCGGCTCAGCGTCGGGTGGCGCGGCGCGCGCTCGCTCGGGCCGACAGAGCTACGCGACTTGAGCAGCTTGGGGCGCGCGCCGGCGTTGACGGTCTCCCAGCCATCGGCGTCGACCGATGGGGCCGCGGCCGCGCGGGCCTTCCAGGCGGCAGACGCACCACCGCCACTCTCCTTGCCCTCGCGGCGCTTGCCCGAGGACGACGTCGACGAGAACGACGACGACGACGCGCTGCGCGAGAGCCCGCGCGACGAGCCCGAGTTGCCGCTGCCGCTGCCCGAGGCCTTGGCCTTCTCCTTGGCCTCGCGCGCGGCCTCAGCGTGGACCTCCGCGATGGTCATGGCCTTGGCCTCCTTACGGCGTGCGACCCACTTGTTCTTGCGCAGGTCGAGCAGGTCCTGGAGCATGAAGCGGACACGCGTGCAGAGCTTGGCGTCGTCGCCCGCGAGTTGCTTGATCGCAGCGTAGTACTGCGCGATGAGCGTGCTCTCGCTCTGGTCCTTGGCGTCGCTCTCGAGCTTCTGACCGATGGTCGAAAGCAGCTTGGTGAGACACTCGAGCGACTCCTCATCGGGCTGCGAGATGTCACCAAAGAGGCGCTGCACGCAGGCGTGCATGATGCGCGAGCTGAGCATGCGCTGCTTGAAGAGCTCGCCGACAAAACGGATGTGGCCCAGAGTCGCGCGCTTGAGCAGCAGCTCCTTCTCGTCGCGCTCCTCCTCGGGCAGCGCGTCCCAGCCCTCGCGCGACGGCGTGACCTCGAACTCCCGCTGGCAGCGCGTGAGCAACAGCTTGCGGAACAGCTTGTGCGTGTCCTGCGCGACCTCGTTTTCATCCAGCGCCATCGCCGGCATCTCGGTCTGTGCGATCTTGGAGCAGAGCGACGCGTACATCGTGCTGAAGTGCCACTCCATCTGGGCCTTGGCGATGACCATATCGATCACACCGCTCAGCACGTCAATACTGCGCACAGCCACTTCGATGAGCTGGTCCGACAGCTTGTCGAACTTTTCAATTGAGAGCTTGTTCAAGATCGACTTGGCCTCCTTGAGCGAGCTCTCGGTCGTGTCCACGGGCTCATCGAGGCGCGACTTGGCGTGGGACGGCTTCCAGCGCGTTTCGTCGTTCACTTCGAGCGGCGTAACATCCTCAAGCGGAATCAAATCAGCGGGCGGCTGGCCATGGCCGCGACCACCGCGACCGCCACGGCCACCACGGCCACCGCGGCCGCGGCCACCCTCGCCAAAGCTGCTGTTCGAGCGGTTGAGACCGCGCGATGAGCCTCGGCCTTCCTTGCCGCCACGACCACCCTTACCGCCCGCAGGCGCGGAGGCGGCATTCTCGGCATCGTCCTTTCCGTTCTTGACGGCGTGGACCTGCGTGCCGACGACGCTCGCAGGCACGGGCGTGGTCTCGGGCTCCATCTCGAGCAGCTGCGCGATCGTGTACATGATGCGCTCGCCGATGGCGTCAGTCTGCTTCTCGGTCTCAACGGCCTCGGCGGTCTCGACAGCCTCAGCGGTCTCGTTCTGTGTGGTGGTAACGGCCTCGGTCGGCGCAATGGGCGTCGGCTCCTCGTCGTCTTCGACGTCCTCCGCCTCGGGCTCGGCGTGCGTCGACGTGGACGACGACGCGTCGGTCAGCGCCGGCTCATCGTCAAGCTGAGGCGGCGCCTTGGCGGGCGACGCAGGGGCCTGCACGGGCGTTCGCGCGGGCGACTTTGGCGGCGGCGCCGGCGCCGCGACGGCAAACGACGGCACGAACGGCGCGGCAAACGCTACGGTGGGGAGGGCCACGTTGTCAACACACCATGTCACGACCAACCCAGCGGAGACAACGATCCAACAAGGGACACTCACCATTGGGCACAAACTCGCGCGCCGAGGGCTTGAGCACGCTCTTGACCACGGGCGCGGGCGCCGGCGCGACCACGGGCGACGCGGCGGGCTTGGCCACCGGCGCCGCGGCCGCGAGGGGCTTGGAGGGCGTCCACGCCGGCGCGCTGGCCTTGAACACGAACGTCTTGGCCGCCGGGTTCAGCTTGGTCGCGGGCTTGGCCGGCGCGCCGGCCGCAGCGGGCCCAGCCGCGGTTGTCGCCGGGACTCCGCTTCGGTCCATTTTGCTCTCGGTCATGTGGCGTCCGTGTTTGTGTGGGTTGCTGTTGTTGGGAAGGGGACAAGGGCGCGCGATGTGGAGATACACACACGCACGTAGCGAGAGGGAGGGGAAGAGGAAGAGAGCGACGCGGCCAAGCCAATTGCTCCCGCTTCAAGCGCCCGTCAAAAGTGGGCTCGGACGTCCATCGGCGGGGCGGGTGTGGGGCGCCGTGTGGTTGGAGGGAATCACGCGCGAGCATCTCACTGAATTGGATTGGTTGAAAATTGGTAATGAATAGATGTGATTGGTGGTAAATAAGGATCGCCGACCCCCACCAATCGCCATCCGCGGTGGGAGTGGCTCGTTTGGCTGGTGCATATGCCGCATGTTTGAAAAGAGCAACTTTGAAGGGAAGAGTTGCATATTGAGGACTTTTGTTCTAAAACTAGATGGCATCTATTCTGGGGGTCGATCGAAGAAATGTAGCCAAGTTGAAGCAAGGTATCAGATCCTGAGGGATCCGTACTGTAATACACCGCTGCCAGGCCCCTCGCCGCAAATAGATGGACGTTGCGCATCCCCTGTGCATCCATCGTACCGTATTTGACCGGCTTGTCGCTGTCGCCGGGACGAGAATACTCTCTCGGGCCAATGTCGGCGGGGTACCAACTTCAACCGGCCTTTTCGGGTCAGTGCGACGGCCGGCCACACAGGCATGTCGATTTGGCTCCGTCCGACTGGCGTGTCTCTCCGGCGTTTCTCGCTATTTTGTCCGCTGCATGGGGGGCGCCGTTTCTGGCCTGGCAGGTGGGTAGCTCGGCGTCGCAGTCGACGGTCCTAGGGTGGTGGGCGGTTAAGGGTATTGTGATCTCCATACAGCATCAGCAGCGATGGTGCCGACGCTGGTGTCGACGTGGCGCAAGATGCGGTCGAACGAGAAGGGAGGGCTCAGTGCCTACCGCTCGCACAGCGAAGTGATCTCGTCGAGCGGCGTCCGCCTCCATGCGCTGAGCACAACGGCAGTACGATCGACCCGTTCCCGAGCAAGCAATGTCGAAGTCACCAGCAGCACCAGTCGCGCGACCACAGAAACGCATGACGAGTTTGCCGGCTTTGAGGTCGATATTGTGCGCCCGCGGTCCCGCCGAGAGAGTCACGGGATGCTCCCACAGCTGCAGCTTAAAGTGTTTGTGGGCTCGTGGAACATGGCCGCGAAAGACCCATTTACCACCACCAAAGCGAGTGATACGTACATAGGCGATGCCGCTGCGGCCAAGAATCTCGAGGTCTTTCTTCCGCCAGGATACGATCTGTATATCGTAGGCACACAGGAAAAAGTGACGAAGCATCTACACGCGGCCGTGCTCGCGCGCTTGCATGCCGCGCCAGAGAATCTCGGGCGTCAGTACATGACGCTGCGGCAGGCGCCGCCACGAGCACGAGAACGAGAGAGACGCCGCTCGCGATCACGTAGTCGGCGCTCGCGCTCTCGGTCGCGATCGGCTGACCGTACCAGCAAGTCCACCACCGCGAGTCCGAGCCACAGCGGTAGAGACCAAGTCGAGCGCTTTCGCGCGGGCTCCTTCGCCGTCGAGGCGAGCTCAAGTCGCCCTGGAGACGATGCAAGGACGCCCACCAGCAATCAAAGTGACGAGCCTCGCGAGTCGATCAAAGAAGTTCGCGGCCGCGGCGATGGCGCGTTTTTGAGCGCCAAGTCCACGAGCATTGCCGTGTATTGTGCGAGTGATCTGGAGAGCGTCGTGGCGATCGACAAGGTCGCGACCCACAAGTTTTCTTGGAGCAGCGGATCGAAAGGTGGTGTGGCAGTGACGCTGCGTGTCGCGGGCGACGCGGAACGCGACAAAAACCACCGAACGCTGACGTTCGTCAACTGCCACTTGGAAGCCAACAAACCGGCGCTGCGCCGGCAGCAGCTTGCCACGCTATCTACCAAATTGGGCCAGGCGTTGTGCACAGACGCCAAGGATCTCGCGTCGAGCAGTGACCACGTCGTGTGGATGGGCGATTTCAACTATCGTATTCATACACTTGACGGCGAGTCAGTGCTCAAATTGCTGGGCAGTGGCAAGCATCTCGACGTCCACGACCGGTACGACTCGATGAAAGACGACCTCGTGATGCTGCCAACGATGGAAAGCTTCGCCGAGCCGGCCAAGTGGCCGACGTTCTTGCCAACCTACAAGAAGATCCCGGACCGGCCAGCATGTCTTGATAAGAGCGACCCGCACTGGCCCACGCGCGTGTATCGTGTGCTGTACAAAGAGCCCTTTTACAAAGGCGGCAAGGTCAAGGCCCGGGTGCCCGGGTGGTGTGATCGGATCTTGTACTGCTCGCGCGGCGGTGTGCAGCGGCTCGAGAGCTGGCTCGAAGTGGAGCAGCTCGAGGGTCGAGACAACTACCGCGCCGTGAACGACGGGCTCTGTGAAAGCGACCACAGCCCGGTGTTCTGCACGTTCGATTGGACGGTAACAACGACGCACGCACCTACTTGGGGTTAAGAGCACGAGCTAGTCGAGCGAGATAAAGAAATGATTCGTGGTTCATGAAGTAAAGCGGTGACGAATAGAAGGAAGGACATGGTGTCTTCACCCATTGAGACTAGTTGGCAAAGTTGATCAGTCTGCTACGTGTAGTTGCTGTCGTTTTAGTCATAAAGATGCCTCTCATCATCGTGAGTGGTGCTGTCGTGACCTGTATCAAGTGCGTCGCTCTCAAGTTGTGGACGCTCTTCATCCTCGACTTCTCGTTCACCTTCGCGTTCCATCGAGAGTTCGCTCATGGCGCGAGTGAAGGAGTCTTGATGCCAGTCCGAGTAATGAGCAATCTCGTGCTGTGGGCGTGTAGCAGCAGAGGCTGAAAGAGGACGCGGGCGGTGACGCAGGTGAGTGACCGGACTGCCCGTGCAAATGACGTTTGCAAACTCCAGGCGGTTGCCGCCGCGATGATCGACCACAACTAGCGCCTTCGGGGGCGATGCTTGACGCGCCGTTGAAACGAACACGTGAGAGTCTTGATCCAACAGATGAGTCCGACTGGGAGTCTTCGTCGGGTTATGTGTTCCTGACGATGGCCGCTTCTTGAGATGAGAAAAACGTGAGATATTTTCAAGCAACTTGCGACGCTCGCGCTCTTCAGACTGCCACGCAGCTCGACTGAAAGTTGTCTTTGATGTGAGGATGCGCTGCAAGATCTTGCGGTTCTCAGAGAGAATTTGAACTTGTGTACGCTGCCGGGTCGTAGCAGTAGTGCGCTTCCCGGGAACGAAGTTCAACGCGATATCGTTTTGCTCTTCAAAGTGGTGCGTCATGGTTGCCGAATGCCGAGTGTATAAAGGGTGAGGCTCTGCAGTGGGCACACCAAGGTTACCGCCAGGAGCGAGTCCAGTTAGTGGATTGGCCACATAGCTGGGAGTACGTGACTGGCAAGCTCTTGTGCTAGAAGCGCTTGAAGGTCGAGACCGTCGCTTTCCTGTCGAATCAGTTTTCTTCGTGACACCGCCACCTTTCTGTAGCTCGACGATCTTCTTAATCATTTTCAGATTCTCGCGCTCTATCTCAGCTTGGCGAGACTTTGCTGCCGGCGATTTGGACTTGGGCAGTGCTTTGAACGCGTTTGTCGCCGTCCCTCGCTGTGGGCACGTGGACGATGTTTTTGTCACGCTCTAAATGACAGCCAAGGAATGTTAATCGAAAGCGCACACGAAAAACCGGTTATGTCTTGCGGAACTTGCATGGTTGTGGGCATTGTGGATCGATTCAAGCCGAGCACGATGGGCCTCTCGTCTGCTCTCTTGCAACTTCTCATCTAGGACTCTGTTGCACGGATTCCACACATTTTGCCGAGTCATGATCACTGTTCGGGGAAACTGGTATTGCACGAGTGCGTAGGAGAGAGAAAGCGAACAAGGAACAGCACACTTTCCTCGGGTCACCCTTTTCGTGTCCTGGTGCCGAAATTAGAATTGACTTGAGTAAAAATACACAAGGCCAGAACGAGGCACAAGGCTGAGCTGGTGCTGAGCTCCCATGTCAATCGGTTTTCGATTTCGACCGCTGGCTGAGTCGATCCTCACTCTCATCAGTAGTAAGAAAGGATGCTATATAGCTGACAGCAGCCTCGAACATGGTTGCGTAGTAGCCTGTCTCGCCAATCATGACACATGAGATCATAGTCTCACTGATCAAATGTCGCGCTACGACAACGTTTCGAAGCCTTGAACGTGCGAGAATGAAGATGAAGATCGGCAGGAAATCATCGGCTGCCATCGTTTGCACGTCAACTGCATGCTCTCTGGCGTATGTGTCATATATACACTTCGCCACCTCGAGTAGAATGGACGCCTTTTCGGTCGGTAGAGAGTAGTTATCCATTGAGTCTAGAAGTGCGCGAGCGGACTTCCATTCGGTAGGCGATAGTTGTGAATCTTGGATCTCGAAAAACCGCTGGGATTGCTTTGCGAGATACCGACGATTCCATTCGAAGCGATCAAGATCGTCAGAATCTACTGTCGCCTCCAACAGACCATAAATGATGTCTTGCAGAGGAACGAAAGTTTGTCGTTCCAACTTGTAGAGAGCAGCCTTTTTGGCCAGCTCCCAATCAATATCTCCCGACATTGGTGGGAAGTCGCAGTTTGATTCATCGTCGCAGTGAAAGCTTGGCAGGTTTTTCAAAGTGGTCGCGGAGCCGCTGGGACTTGTGACGTTGCAAGTCGCGTTCGCGAACGGAAGTCCAATCAAATAATTCATCACCTCTGTCATTGCTCGCTCCAAGAAAAATCTATAATTCTTCAGCGCTAGCAAGCTCCGTGGGTCTTGAATCACAGATACATCAGAGCCCCGTGTGTTGACACCTTCGTAGGATGATGTCCGACGCCGATTGCCAAAGTTAGTTGCCATTGGCGACATTGTTTTTGACAGTGGTGTAGCGCAGCCCGTCGCTGCAGCTGCTCCATACTTCTGCTTGAATTTGTGTATAAAAGCATATATTTGCTGTTTGAGTGGCTTGGATTCGAGAAACGAGTCACACTCAACCATGAGGCGCATCATCAATGGGTTCTTGCGCGTGGCTTGAATCACGGTTTTGGAGTGGAGCATCAGCATATTGATAGGGTTGATTCCACTAGAGCTCTCTCCGTTTGTCGTGTAAAGTATGGTCTCCGAGCTGAAGTTCCGGCGCCTCGCCACGCTTTCGCGCACATCTTGGGTTCTTGTTGGGTCTTGAAGATATGAGTCACGACAAAGCAGGGCGTCTTCTATGCAGTACATCCAATTCTCACGATCGCTTACTCGATCAGCTTCCAACAAGAGCGTGTACTCGTGGCCCACCTGAATCGCGAACGTGTTCTCTCGACCGTTTGATAAGTGGATATCGACATAATGCACTCGTGTAGCTGGATGAAACAAAAGCACTTCGCCTTTGAGTCGCGTCATGGCTTCATCGACGTAATATCGTAGCACTGATTTTTCCAGCACGAAATACCTCATTTTCCAGTTCTTCCGCACATGCCCCAATTTGCGCAACCACCCACACATTGAATCCAAAAACGTGTCGTCAAACGGACTTGCATTGGCTTGGTCACTGAAGATATCCCTGGTCGCGGGATCGCTTGTAATCGATCGTAGCCTTCGATATCGGATCCATTTCCGACGCCGTACATGCAGTTTCGGACGACCGCGAGAGTTCACCATCGGGCTGGAGCACACGTTGTCGTCTTGGTTTAGATATTCCATAGAACTGCTTGAGTCGGAACGCCATGATGTGAAATGGTTGAAACTTGACGCATACGTCCAGCCGTCAGGATCATAAGCTTGCTCTTCGCTTTTTGCGACCTCAGACAATGACATCGAAGCCGACACATGTACGGAATACTCAAGATGCCAGGGACTTATCCATTCCCACTTTGCTTGATCAGATTGCACATCCGGAAGCACAACGTCAGGAAAGGTCGTGGATGGCATAACTTGAACTGGTTCATTCCCGCTGATCGACGGTCGGTGGCGAGCATCCCAGGTGTCGTCATGATTTTGGTTCCTGACGACGCGCACATACTTTCCAGGATCCATCGGCATCAAATGGCCTTTTGAGCCCCAACCGAGTACCAACTGATATCGCTGGTGTTCATACACTTCTTCCACAACAATTTTCACCTCCAGATCCGTCGAAGAGGACTCTTCTTCTGTGCTTGTTGGTAGCGGGGTATTGACCATTGGCTCGGGTGTCGGAAGGGGCCGCACGGTGGAGCCAGCTTTGGTATCAAATGGACTGGGGTAAATACCTCCAGGAGGAGAGGTCGATGCACTGCCAGTCGTGCTACTTGTGCTGGAACGCCAATCGCTTGCGAGACGATCTCGATTACGGTGCTTCTGGAGGATGGTCGGCCGGTGAAGCCCCAGTGAGAGCGGCGGCGGCGACGTGATCGGCACCAAGCGCTTCTGCCCGCTCAGCTCGCTGCCATTGTTCACCGTGTTGTTCTCGCGTCGGTCTCTGCTCCAATCTATGTCGATAGATAGCCCAACGTCGTGTCGCGCCTTCCCCGGTGATGTACTGGTTCGTCGTGTGGCGTGGCCATGGGAAAGATCGTTCTCGTCATCGTCGCCATCGCATGCCGCCGCGGCCAGATCCAGCGGGGCACCCCCTCCGTTGGACACCACACTCTGGAGAATTGAATCCGACAGCGAAGTCGACGACACCGACGATGCGCTCGACGAGGACTTGGAGGCGACCGCTACGGCGAGCCAGAACTTGGAGTCGCGCGCGCTCACGAACGAGCCACCGGAGCCCGAGCGCCGCAGCGACGGCGGCGACGTACGGCGCACGGACGGCACATGGTCCAGTGGCGCGACGTCGTCGTCTTCGCTGGTGGCACCATCGAGCTTCATGGTATTCGTGGCGCTCGGTGGAGGGGCGTCGGCGTCGCGTCTTGGCAGCGGATGCGCCATGTTTCCTTTTCTCATGTTGAACCACAGGATGATGAAGTGAAAAAGCGGACGTTGCACGGGGATACCTTCGTGCAACATAATGACCACATTAGTGGCCTCTAAGTGGAGGTTGCTCCAATGTTGCTTGGTCTATTTATGGAATATTCGGGAGATTTGAAGAACACGAAATGGCAGGGAAGGACGGGGGAAGCTCCGCACCAACGAATAGGGGAGGAACACCAACTGGCGCGCAGGGTCACGAATGTGCTCTTGGCTGTACAGGTTGATGAGGCATTCCAAACAGCATCGGCCTTTGCCTGCCAAGAAGCACTCTGAGCACTAGGTTACACTATACACCTGATTCCCGACAAAGGGTTACTGGAATAACTCATTATGGGTATACACTATACATTTTAGATTACTTCTCGTTCTTCCATTTTTCGTAAATTACAGGGATGTGTCAAGAGACACACCCCAATAGCTCCTGCAACTCTGGTATTTTACGACGTGGATCGCCTGATCGTTCAAAAACTTGGAGGAGGGGGGCTCGTTTTTGTTTGCCTGTTTGAATCCCACCAAAGGGGGGAGCAGAATCACGGAGGACTGGAGTGGCGGAGAACGCCCGCGCGCGGGGGAATTTCAACCCCAGCGGACCGGCCCACACAGCCAACCCACCCACAGTCACACCGGCCGACACCCAGAACAAAAGCGCGGAACTCAGCCCTCCGCACCCGCGCATCTGTGGACACTTCTCCCCCAGGTAGGATCAATCTCCATGGAACTGTTCTTGTCCCGCGAGAACCGGAACCATGACTGACATGTATGTTCTCGCACAGAATCTTCCCTCCACACGCTTCCTCGTTGATTACCCGAAAGCGTCACCATGCCGACCGCGTTGTCCCCGATCAAGTCGAAGCGTCTCGATGAGAAGGCGTCGCTGCAGACGCTCAACTCGCGTCTCGAGCTCTATGTGCTCCGCGTGAAGGAGATGGAGGACGCCAAGAACGTGGCCGAGCGCGAGCTCGAGACGATCCGCGAGCGCATGCAGAAGGACATTGACAACGTCAAGTTCCGCCTTTCGCACGAGCTCGAGGAGACCCGCAAGAAGCTCGACATTGAGCTCGACCAGAAGGCGCGCCTCCAGGTGCTCGAGCAGGAGCAGCACGTCGAGCTGGTCAAGCTGCGCGCGCAGGTCAAGGAGCTGAGCGAGATCAAGGCGCTCGCGGAGAGCCTCAAGGTCGAGTTGAGCAAGGAGAAGGCCAACGCCCAGTCGTCCAAGGAGGAACTCTCGACGCTCACGACGCAGCTCCAGGCTGCGCGCCGCCGTATTAAGGACCTCGAGCGTGACAACCGCAGCCACGAGGCGTCTCTCAACGATGCCACCAAGGAACTTGAGCACCTGCGCAAGAAGAGCGCCGACTTTGACCTCACGCGTGACAGTGAGATTGCCAACATCCGCAAGGAGATGAACACGAAGCACACGGAGGCGCTCGCTCAGTGGAAGAAGGACACGGAGGACCGCCTGAAGGGCGTCGAGAAGGAGGTGCGCAACTACTTCGAGGGCGTGGTCTCTGGCCTCAAGAACCAGGTCGAAGACCTCTCGGGCGAGCTCGACTCGACCAAGAAAGAGCTCGACCGCACGGCCAACGACTACGAGGAGAGCTTGCAAGTGCGTCAGAGCCTCACGGACAAGGTTGCGCAGCTCGAGCGTGAGTATCGCGAGGAGCGCAACAAGTTCAAGGAGGACCGCAAGGTGTACGAGACCAACTTGGAAAAGCTCCGCTCGTGGAAGGTCACTAAGGAGACCGAGTTCAACGACCTGATGGACGTCAAGATTGCCCTCGATGCCGAAATCGAGACCTACCGCCGTATTTTGGACCGTGAAGAGACCCGTGTTGGTCTGCCGACCCCCCACACGACGCCGAACAAGTCGCGGAAGCGCAAGAGCGACGCTAGTGGTAACGCTGCGAAGCGCTCGAAGCGCTCAGCTGCACCGACCTCGATCCACATTGCCCATCTCGACCTCGAGAAGGACCGCATCGTGCTCGAGAACACAAGCGACCTCGCTGTGTCGCTCGGCGGCTGGGAAGTCCGTGGTCGCGCCGAGAACCAGGTTTTCCGCTTCCCGACGACTTACTCGATGCGCCCCAAGTCCAAGATGACGGTGTACTCAAGCAAGCGCAACAAGAACGCCAAGGACGAGCGCAAGCCGAACGAGGACTCGTTCCTCGCGACCAAGTTCTCGCTGAACCAGTCGGGTGACTTCGCCGTGCTGCTCACGAACGAAGGCGTGCCTGTGAGCATGAAGGGTGAGGGCCTGCCCGCGGACGAGATCAAGAAGCTCGAGCAGGAGGTCTTTGCGGAGCTGGAAGACGAAGCCCCGGGCAGCGAAGGGGTACGTTCTGTCGAGCATGTGGTTTTTTTCGTGCGTTTAAGGGACACTGATGTATCGCTGTCTGTCTCTGTGTGTGTAACAGTGCGGTCTGATGTAAGAATGGGTCGAGTCCGATCGCCCGTGTCATCTTTCCTATCTATCCTCCCGCGGCGGAGTCGCACCCCCCCGTTCTCGAATAGCGAGACCGGAGACGAACCGCAGCTTCTGCCTTTCTCTCTCTTTTTTGCTGCTTGCTGGCATCCCTTGCTTTCTTTTTGTCTCCTGTACACAATCCTAAGAGAATACAAACTCCACGCAACACACACAAATCTCCTCTCCTTCGTCAGGCCCCCGTCCGGGACGTGGTGATATACACGTGGCTGCCGTTCGCAAGCACGTCGTAGATGAGCGCGCCCATCGGCAGCGGCTCTTTGCCGTCTTTGACAATCTTGGTGGGCACGCCGAGCTCACGCCAGCCCTCGTTGGTCTCCTCGTCGATCCGCGCGATCGCGACGTGGCCCAGCCACAGCACTTGCTGCGTGCCAAAGCCGCAGTGGATCGGGATGAGTTTGTCCTTGACGTGGGCCATCACGACGATCGTGTCGGCGTCGCCGTCGTTGCGCGCCACTGAAAAGTCGCGCTGCATGGCGTCGTCGTCGTCGTCGTCAGCATCATTCTGGTGGCGCTTCTTGTGGCGGCTCATGCCGCCATGGCGAGTTGAAGTTGCTGGGGAAGTTGGCGCGGAAGACGACATGAGGCGATGGGTCAGGTGGGAGGAGAGTCGGTCGGGCCGCGTCGTTGGATCGGATGGGTGGGCGGGTTGGGCGACAGCTGGTGCTGCCAGTGTACCAGAATGTGGGTACGTATCGTTCTGTCGCGTTTGCAAGAGTCAGCGGTTGATGAGAGCGGATAGGGCTGTCACAAGCTCCGCTTGAGGCCGTGGGACTCCCGTGAGTAACTTGGTGTTTGTATGGTGGTGCTGATCGCCATGTCGCAATTTCGAAAAAAGTCTGCTGCTCTTTGTTGAAATATCGGGAACTGATCGCTTTTCCGCTCTCACTTGGCCAGGTCGCACGCACGACACCACCTTTTCCTGTCATTCCCTTCCTGGAAGCCGGCCCAGAAAGCTCCCCGTTGTCTGACCGGTTGGCGACCATGAAGAACACCATCTTCAGTGCGTGCACACGCCTTCGTTTGTGGATGTGGGACGATGAATGACGTGCTGACGTGTTGCCCTCGTTCCGCGCTTCGCAGCCGTGGTGGTCTCGCTCATGTCGACGGGCTGCGCGTTCTACGCCATGGCCTACCCGGCGTGGTTCCAGCAGCACTACAAGCGCGATGGCAACGACGTGTTCCAGGGCTACGGGCTCTTCGCGTTCTACTCGACGGGCGCGCTCGAAGACCCGTTCTACGCGTCCGAGACCATGCTCCAATACAGCGACTTTTGCGACTCGAACTCGACGCCCAACTACATGGTCGGCGACGGCGAGCAGTTCCACAAGGTGCTCTGTGGCAAGGCCATGAAGTCGTGCCAGGCCACGACCTCGGTGGGCGCTGCTGTCTCGGTCGTCGGTCTGCTCATGTCCATCGTCGCCGTGTTCAACCCGTCGGCGGGCAAGTCGGAGCGCGTCGTCTCGTTCGTGACTCTTGTTGGTTGTACGTAAACTTCTGCTCTTTTCGGCGAGAGCGTACAGCAACTGATGGGGTCTTTTCTTGCTTGCACTATTTAGCGATCCTCCTTGCTGTCTCCCTCGTGATTTGGGGCTGGGGCGTGCAGCAGCGTCTGTACCAAGTGGACTCGATCAACTTGATCTTCAACAACTGTAAGGCGGACCGTCATGAGTGGAGTTGCTGGTTTTACGGATTTAGCTTTTGGGTGTGCCTCGCTGCCGTGATCTTGCTCTCCGTCGCTGGTTACTTGAGCTCGGCCGGCCGTGCCGAGAAGATCCGGTATTTCCGCAAGGAGTACGAGCGTGACCTGGCCGTCGCAATGCAGCAGTCGCTCGAGCACGATGCGGCTGCCGCCTCGCAGCACGTGACTGGAGCAACACCCCACCAGGGCACCTTCCAACGGGCAGATACGCAGAACAACTTTGGTCAACAGCAACAGCTCCAGCAGATGCCGCCATTCCACCAACAGCAGCAGCAGATGCCTCCGTTCAACCAACAGCAGCAGCAGATGCCTCCGTTCCACCAACAGCAGCAAGGGCAGTACGCGCCGGACGCTGCGTACCCGCAGTTCAAGGAGGAACGCAAGAACCACACTCTTCTGGGTCGTCAGCCGAGCGGCGGTGTCGTCTAAGTACGACAACAAGAAATCTAGCAAAGCCCTCCCATGAAGCCCCTTCGCTAGTGCACCTGTTGCTGGATACAGGATAGCTCGTTCATCCAGCCTCTTTGCTTTTTTCCCAAATTGTATGTGTTACTATAGCCTTTCAAACAATCCCCGAAAAAGGAACCATTAAACCCATGACTCTTATCTTTCACTCGCTCACTCACTACTTCCCATCTTGAGGCTTCTTCGGCTTGCGGCCAGGCTTCTTCCGCGGACGGCCCGACTTCGTCAGTGGCACATTCGCCGATGGAGTCTTCTCCTTGCTAGGAGTTGCGTCCGACTCGGCGTCGTCTTCCTCGTTCTCCTCCGTCGCGGCATCGTCGTGGTCTTCCGCGTCGGAGTCCTCGTCCTTCGTGTCATCACCGCCCTCATCGCCATCTTCTTTGGCTGCGGCAGCTGCCGCCTTTGCTGCCTGCGTGGCACGACGTTTCTGTTGGCGAGAGCTCATGCGCGTCGCGGGTAGGATCGGTCTACGCTTCCGTGTGCGAGGCTTCGCATCAGTTGCATCAGCACCGGTCGTATTTGGGGCTTCAGATGTCGATTGTTGGCTCTCCGAAGCACTATGCTCATCCTGGACGGTAGAAGGAGTAGCACCACGAGGGCGCTTACGTGTACGAGTTTCAATACCACCAGAAGTGGTGGCAGCGGCTCCATCCGTCTGGTCATCGTCGGCGGCTCGGGCTGTGCGTCGACGAGATGGGGATGGGGAGTCGACGCTGTTCTCACGATGGCGCAGACGTGTAGACATACGATGGGGAGTTGTCACGGAGTCAGCAGGGGTTGCTCCAGACGATGGGCTCCCAACCACGGTAGCCGACGGCACAGGAGTCTCATTGGACTCCAACTTGGACGCAACAACGCCAGGAACCGGCGGTCTGGGCAAAGTTTTGGAGGCTGAGAGAGAGTCGCTTTGATCTGCCGAATCAGCAAGCCCAGACTCAACTTTTGTGGCGGTCGTTTCCGGTGCAGGACCAGGCGGCTGGAGAGACACGATGGGATTGGAAACCACAACCGGCGGTAATGTGGGACGGACCGGTGCGTGGTGCACTTGGGTAATGCTTGGCGCTGCAGCTGTGGGGGTCGTGGTCGGTGTTGTCCTCATGATCGTTTCTTCCTTCTTTAGACTCGCCTTTCGAAGCGTTTCGGTCAATGTCTTGGCGAAATGGAGTAGCTCGACACCTTTTTGCTTGGCATCCTGGCGGTCCTGCTTCTCCGATTCGGCGATTACGTGCTGACAAAACAAGTACACTTGCTGCGCAAAGTGTTCCCACTCGGCGATCGAACCCTTGGATACTTCGCGTTGAATCATTTCCAAGTCGACAAACGATGATCGTGCTGGCGCATCCGTCGCACTGTTCCCCGTGGCGTTTGCGCGTGAGGAGAACATCGCCGGATCGACACCCTTCGATTTTGCGACGGACACGATCTTCGACAACACGTCGAGCATCATGCTTCGACGGAGAGCGCGCAAGTTTACGAGAGCGATTTCCCGCGCTGCATCTGCCTTTGTGGGAGCTGGTGCTTGAACTTGTGCGGTAGTGGGGGTTAACGCTGGGACTGTCGTTGCTGCTGGAGTTGCCGCTTGAGTTGCTACATGTGAAGTCGAAGTAGGTGCGCTGGCTGGCACGCTCGGCGTGTGGGTTGCCGGCGGCATGGCCATCGTGCTGGACGATGAGATCTTCTTGACTTCACTAGGAGAATCTACAACTCGCGCCGGCGCTGTCGCAGCAGACGGAGAGGGCAACTCGCTGACTTCCGCCGACTGTGACCCCTCGGCGGGTGCCGAGGCGACCTCGGCCATCTCGGATGGTGTCTTAGGGGGTGACTTGGTGGGGTTCTCTGCCACGGCAGCTTCTTCCTCCTCAGCCTCGGCCTCCACTGCGGCCACCACTTCTTTGCCGTCATCAGTGACCTTCACAGGCAGAGGCTGGCGTCGCCCCGGGCGACCGCGTGGGCGACGTGGAGGCTGCTGCTCGGGCTGCGTCGCGTCCTCGGCTTCACTCTTTTCCTCCACCGACTCGCCCTCCGCCGCATCCTCCATACCGTCGTCGTCGACTTCTTCCTCCTCTGCTGGCTCGGCGCCAGTGCCCTCCGTTGCGTTCCCCAGTGTCTCCGTCTCCTCTTGTGTCTTTGTCACCGTCGCCTCCTGGGTGTCCACACTCTCGCTCTCGCGCGCCAGTTCCTTTTGCTTTTCGTCTCGTTCCTTTTTTTCCTTGTCGCGGAGCTCCTCGAGCTGCACAAACAGTTTGGACAGCTCGACGGGCACGGGCGGCAGCTTCCACACTTGGAGAAGCCCGCGGAACTGCTCGCGCGGCAGCGGGTCCGCGATCAGGTCATGGAGGCTCTGGTCGCGTTGGCCACTGCGGATCTGCGCGATCTCCTCGTTGAGGTACGCGATGGCCGCCTCCAGCTGAGGCAGCAGCCCCTGCGCGGCCTTGGACGTCGTCTGCGCCGATGCCCTCGTGGCCATGGTGTGGGTGTGGCGCAAGGGGGAAATCCACGCCCGTTTTGGGGGAACAAACAATATGGGGTTGCAACATGACGGTGCTGTATGAGCAAAGAAATACGTGGTGGGTTGCTGAATCTAGGTTTTAAACCTATGTTTTGCAATCAACCTACTGTCAGAGAGGTTTGTTAAACTTTGTGTTCCCGATGGAGGCACACACAACCAAGGGAAGCATGGACGACGCCAAGGAAACCAGCGCGACGATCGGGACGAAGCGCCTGCGTGACGAGAACAGCGCCCTTGCTCCAGCGGCAGCAGCTGCAAGTACTGTAGTATGTGAAGAGCGACGTGCAGCCACCCAAGGAGGGAACCAAACGCTCAAGAAGCCGCGTCAGGAGAAGCCGGCGGCGATCGCCACGCACCTGATGTACGAGGCGGTGGCGGGTGGCGACGACGTCGACGCGGAGGCAGAGCTCATGCGCGCGCTTGAAGATGCGATTGAAAAGGACAAGGCAGAGGCGAAGAACGGGGCGATCCCGACAGCCATCGACGAGGATGAGGACTACGACGAGTCGGACTGACCGCGCCTCCAAGTGGTGCTACGCTTCCCCACCAGTCTCTTTCTCTCTCTCTCTCTCCAACACCGAGTCTACGTTGTGTGATACGCGACAGTTTTCTGCGGCGCCTTTCCTCCACGCCCACGTGAGTGTGCGTGGCCACGCTCGTGCGCTGCGATCTTGGCGCCTGGGGGTATTCTTAGGTGGATGGCACGGAAGTATTTGGATTCGGCTGTGTGGAGAGCGGATTTATTTGTGCCAACATCGTGATTTCCCTGCCTCGCCGACAGAACAGGCACGTCCACTCTTGCTGAACGAAGTGCAGGACAAAGGTCCGCGATGGGTTCGGATGGAGAGGCAGCGAAGCCCGCGAAGCGCGGCTCGCAGGCAGCTGAGGGCAAGTCCAAGTCGAACGATGCAAGCTTTGCTGTGGGCGATGCCGTGTTAGTGCAGGCGACTGACGACAAGGGCACGTACCTCCCAGCGACGATTGTGCGCAAGCACATGAGTGGCGAGTTCACGGTTGAATATACGGAAACGGGGAAAACCGAGAAGTATGTGAAGGCTGAGCGCGTCCAAGTGAAGAAGCGAACGGGTTCTAAGGCCAAAGTATCCATTGAGAAAGGAGCCACAGTCTCATATCGGCATGACGAGACGAAGAGGAAGTGGCGCCAAGGAACTGTGAAAATGTGCCGGGATGACGGAACGTTCGACATTGTGGACACGGAGACCCAAAGCGTGGTGAAGAAAGTACCTACTGAAGACGTCAAGAACAAACAACCTGACAGTGACGATAAACGCAAATCAGAAGATGACGAAGGATGGTCCGTTGGTGACCGTGTCGAATTTCAGAGTGGTGGCAAGTCTTGGGAAAAGGGTCGCATTGTGAAGAAGCACAAGGATGGCACGTATGATATTTCGCACGAAAGCGACGACGAGGAGACTGCAGCCAATATCCCTGCAAAGAAGATTCGCAGGGCAACGAAGATGGCGAAAGACGTTCACAAAAAGAAGAAGAAAGGAAGCGATGATGAGAGGGACGAGGATGATGATGACGATCAAAAGAGAGCATCAGTTCGGAAGCGGAAGTTGAAACGAAAAGAGTCGAGTCAATCAGGTGGAGACGAAGATGATGATGACAATGAGGCCGGGAGCGACTCAGGAGGCAAGAGACGAGGGAAAAGTGAAGACGTGACTCGTGGGCGCCGAAAGACTGGCCAAAGGGTGCGCTTCGAACAATTGCGGTTGCATCAACTAGTAGAATTTGAAGATGACAACGGCCGTTCGCACCGCGGTTACATTAAACTACTACGTAAAGAAGATCGGGCGTGTGATATCGAGCACGAAAGTGATACGGAACGTATCTCGAAACGCGTCCCAGCGTCGAGTATTGCCTCGGTGTCTATGCTCTCCAAACTGTGGGGACCTTCACGAAACAATCAGACTTACGCGTTGAACTCTCGCGTGTACTACCGCACAAAAGACGGAACAGAGCGCAAAGGATTTGTGATCAAGATTTGCCGCGATGAAGACAAAGATTCGTCTTCCCCGGCGTATGACATTGAAGATGAACTCGAGGGTGATATAATCCGGAAGGTTCCAGCCTCAAAGATGCGTCCAGTACCATGGATCAACTACCCATCTGTGTCGATGCCGTCGCTGCCATCGCTTCCAGGGCTTCCGTCAATGCCCGGGATGCCATCCATGCCGTCGTGGAGTATGCTTCGTAAGGGAATGCAAGTGCGCGTACGGCAGCGAGATAAAGAGACATCTCGAGTGTCCTGGCAAGACGGTGTAATACTCCGGTTAAAGAAAGACGCAACATGCGTTGTGGAGTGCGTTGATTCAGACGGATCCAAAACAAAGATTACAGTAAAAAACGGCGATGTGCGGCCCAAGTTCAGCTCCCCATTTGCTGGAATCTCACTGCCAACACTTCAGCTTCCGTATGGTCTTCACCCTCCCAAGAGCTCGGTTGAAGTTCTGGCGGAAGGCAAGTCGAAAGTATACATGGGAACGGTTGTGTCTGTCAACGAAGCAGAGAAGACGTACACAATCCTGTACGCCGATGGGCGAAAAGAAAAAAACGTGGCTTCGCAACGAGTACGGTTGTGTCTACGGAAGCTTCGCATCGGAACGGAAGTGGAAATGATCGTTGAGGGACCATGTAAGGATATTTCGAAATTGGACGGCGAAGTGGCATGGGTGCATCGCGATGAGAAGGTTGCAGTTCGCGTCAACGGCGGTAATAATGATGTCTTTGCGGAGGTATGCACACATGCGATCTTGGTCGATGGTCAACCAGCGTTTGCAGCTCCACTGAGCAGCACGTGGCTCGAGATGATCGGGTTCTATGCCAACCTCGCGCTTGAAATCATAGTGTTTTTGTGGTTTTGCTTCGGCTTGTGTGTCGAGATTGGCGAGATGACAGCACTTCGAGATGAGATTGCTCCGGACATACTCAACGACGCCCAACATATGGTGCAGTTTTACGAAGCCCGACAAACGAAGTGGCAAGACTGCCCACATGAGGCTATCAGTGGGACCTACCTGACCATTCCAAGCAGTTTCATGACCACAGATCGCACTTGGCTACTAGTAATGGCTATCCTGAAGATCCTGCTCACCATAATATGCGTGGGATTCTCCTGTCGCTTGGTGCACAACAAGATCAGTGCGATCCAGGACAAGTACGTTGGCTGATCACATCGGCATTGCCGTACTTCTGTAGCTAATTTGTTTCTCCTGCTCTTTTTAGCTATATCGACGTCAAGGAGCTTCAGCAAGATCGAGTACTCAGACGCCATTTTGCGCGCGTGATGGGGCTGACGATAATCGTGTGCTTTCTCACCCTGCTCGTATACGCGTCGGTGCTCAATCGATTTGAATACTACTGCCTTAGAGGTGTCGAGAATTTGCAGTTCGACAGTCTTTCACTCAAGGTCAATGTGCTCGCCATTCACACAGAATATGCAACGACGATCGACTTGATACTCGCCCTTGCAGCCAAATCGATATTCAACCTCTTCCGTGCGGTCGCACTGTACCTGCTCGTCTTCGCATTCCCCAACGCCAGCCTCATCGTACGCCTATGCCTCTGGCTCCCTGTCTGTGTTGCGGTGACGGCATTAGTCTCAGCAATGGGGGTATCGGCGCTCCACGTCTTCTACTACGTTCAGCGCGAGGAAATTGTCGAAGAGGCCATGGGTACGCTGACGACCCACGTCGACTGGGCGCTTGTCGCAGTAGCGGTGGCGCTATGGTTCAATGTGGCAATCGTGCGGCTTGTGGTTGAGACCGGTACATATTTCGACACTTTGCATGCTCGACAGGTCAACTCCCGTGGTGACATTACCGAAGATTTACTCGATCAGGCGGAGCGTGGTGAGTTTGGTCTCCAGGCGAAGCTGGAAGCACTTCATTCGCGAGTGGAACTCAAGCAGGAGCATCTTGGCGTGTGCAAGCTCAGCATATTGCGCGTCCAGCGCCACTTCATCCTCCACATTGTCGGAATGATACTCGGCATTATTTCGACGAGTACACTTCGCGGCATCGTAGCCAATGAGGCGTCAACTGTCCACGCGGCACTGACGCTTCACCTCGTGCTTTGCATCCTTTGGTTGATTGCCGTGCTTCTGGCTTCGCTCGCTGCCGTCGTAGTCAAGCGTGAAGCTCCAGAATTGCTCACGTACATCCTTGATGTGTGATGCAACGTACCACTGTTCCACTCTTCTGTGACTTGTTTTCTCCACTTGCAAGTTCTGAATGGTCTACACATCTGAGCTCGTTCTGTGTTGCAGGTGATTTAACCTACCCTGTCTTTCTTTATCCTGGGTGAGGAACATTGGAAGACTCTGCTGACAAGCAGTTTAAGAATAGCGAGAGACGCGGTCATGTTGTCCCATCGGTTTGATACTCTTTGAGTTGGTCACTCATACACAGCGCACTCGGACCAAACCCATCATGAGCTTCATGGCGACTGTCTGGAGGAAATGGGTGAATCTTTGGGAAGCCACGCAAGTCGAGCTCCACGGCCACTACTCGGTCGATCACTTGCATGCGTTTGCTCGCTACCAAGCATCAACATCGTGGCGCAGGGCGTGTTTTGTGTGTGCGCTCGCTCCCCTGCCTTGCGTACTCATGATACTTATGGTGGACATGATTCCTCTTGAGCCAACAACACATGGCGCGCTCGGCAGCCCGCGAGTGTGGCTTCGCAATTGTATTACGGTCTTCCAGTTGGCGGTCTGTAACCTCGAGCAGATCCGCACGCACTTGCCAAAGTTGGAGCTTCAACGATGGGAGATGTTGCCCATTGGTCTCACCTCGATGGCCGTCTCTGTGGGGTCGACGTTCGCAATGGCGATCGCCATCGGGTACCCTTTACCGTTCGCGTTCATCATCGGCACAGTACCGTGGGCGATAGTCATCATGGGTATGATATGGGCCTTCAAGCGTCGTCAGCTACGAGAGCATGCAAGACTCTGGCACGATGTACGGTTGTATTTGATCGTGTGCGCGTGCCAAGTCGGAATGACCGTCGTGTACCCAATATTCAACTACGTCTACACATCGCTCACATCCAACCAGCAAACACTGTCGGTGCTGCTTCTGCCGCTCATCAAAATCGCGGCCAAGAACGGAATTAGCCGTGCGTTACCCGGTACAGATGACGCGAAACCGGAGGCTGTCGTATTCAACGTAGAGATCTTCCACGCGCTATTTGTTTCGCTTATCATGGGCAACACGACCTCGCAGAGAACGGTCTTTTTGCTCATGTTTATTGACTTGTTCCAAGCATGGCTGTCATTCCGAGACCTAGACGAAATTCTGAAGGACGCTATGGCAATTCAACTCAAGCTGAAAATGACGAACAGTGAGGCAACAGACAATGGTGATGCAACTTCCGACCTAGTCAACTTAGCAAGCCGCATTGCCGTCATGGACTCCTTCCAAGCGTGGGGTGCAACCAAGCCACTTGACAGTGGCAAAGCTCTGGCAAGTGGTTTTAGGTTCTGGGGGCCTCAGTTTGCGTTGCTCCAGAAAACACAAGTCGTCCCAATCTCTGCCTTGCCCCGTACACCAAGCGTGAAGGACGTGCGAATCGGATCGCGCACGTGGGTAACAACGAAATCCTCTGAAAGACAGCAGTCTGCAATCAGACTTAACGCCATCGATCGGGAGGCACTCGTGCGACGCACCGTGAAAGCACTTTATGTATGCGAGTTTGTGGTGCTCGTCGAATACGTCGAAGTGATCATGCCGATGATCTACAGTACGCATGATCAGTGTGGTACGGAAGATTTCGCAAGTTGCTTTTCTAACGATTTGCCTTGGCTCTGCGTGTGACAGATGTATACGTTGTCGCGATGTTCTTCCTCCCGAACCGCTCTTACTATCCGTTTTTGAAGCGTATCCATAGTTCATCCGACATTTTCCCTACTGTCGCTAACGTGTTGCTCTACGCGACACTTGAGTTTGCGTCTTTGGGACTTCTAGCGATCATTCTCTGGCGCAAATGGCGGATCTCAGTCCTCCATCAGTTGGCGTTCGTTTTGGAAGGACGGGCATCAAATATCCAGGCCAAACTCTTTCACTGGGTGCTTGACATTATTCAAACATCCATCGTTCAGATAGGTGTGTTGGCTCTCGCTTCGATGGGGCCATTGCTGGGGATTAACTGGGCATTGTTTCGACAGGAAACGACTACTCGTTTCGCTTTGAGTGGCTGAAGAAGTAACTTCCACGATTTGGTCACATCTGTCAGACCAAGGTGCAAATGACCCACTTGCAATGAATGTGGTGGGCCCACTCAACTTCGGTGTTCAAATTCAAACTGTTCATAAGGTCTTCAACTCACCATAAATGAACTGATACGTTTCCCAGTTGAGCGCAAGTGGCGAGTCTACTAGCTTTTCACAATGTTGCCAAAGATAACCCAGAGGTCCACCCAACACCGCAGAACAAGTGCTGGTATCTCGACTCTCCTATATAGCCAAGATGTCCACGGTTCGTCGATTTCGCGCATGGTTGGGCGAGCTCTGGGAGAGCACGCAGGTGGAGCTCCATGGCCATTACAGCGTCGCCCATCTCCAGGAGTTCCAGCGGTACCACGCAACGACAAGTTGGTTCCGCGCAGTCGCGGTCTGCGCGCTCACGCCCGTGCCCTGCGTCGTCGCTGTTGCGCTGCTTGACTTGATCCCACTGGAGCCCCCCGAATGGGGGACGCGACGAAGTCCTCACGTGTGGATCCGCAATGTCGTCACAGTCTTCCAGATGGCCGTGTTTGTGCTGGAACAGTTCCGTCACCACCTCCCGGAGCTCGCACTGGCGCGCTGGCTCATCGTGCTCATCGCGATCGCGGCGTCTACTGGAGCTGTTGGGATATGCTTCAACCTCTCGAAGATCGTCGGATACCCACTCCCGTTCAACATGGTGATCGGAACTGTACCGTGGTTTCTCATCATCACGTCGATGCTCTTTGTGTTCAAGCGCCACCGCCTACGGCAACACGCGGGCCTCGCACACAAAGTAGCGCTCTACATGCTCGTCTTCGCGTGCCAGATCTTTTTGACAATCGTGTACCCGATTTACAACCACGTCTATTCAACGCTTTCATCCTCTGAGCAGACCGGCTTCATCTTGTTGCTTCCAGTGATCAAGATCACGGCGAAGAACTGGATCAGCCGCACGCTCCCCGACTCTGACGACGCCAAACCCGAGGCGGTGGTCTTCAACGTTGAGATTTTCCACTCACTGTTCGTCTCACTCGCGATGGGCAGCACGACGTCCAGCCGCACGGTTATCGCGCTCATGGCCATTGATTTCGTCCAGGCGTGGCTCTCCTTACATGACGTGTATTTCTTGTTGCGAGACCTCCACCCCGTGGCGAACAAGCTCGACAAAGCCCGATGCCGCACGGACTCGCTTGTGTCGAGGTCGCGTCGCCATCTGCACGGTCTAATGGATCTCGCGACCCGCATTATCGAACTAGAGCCCTTTCAGGCAAAAACCGGCTCGCGCTCTCGCGTCAACCACTATGGGAACCGGACGTGGAGCACTTCGTTCGTGCGCATCGCGAGCGCAACGCGCGAAGTCTTGCGGAGCTTTCACGCGGTGCTTGGGCGAGGGACGCTTATCACTAGTGCAAACCAGATCATGCCATATCCAGCGATCCCAGCTAGCTCAGTGTCCTCGGCCATGGAGCCGTCGCGATTCCCAGACGCAGTTGATCCGAATCTGAACGCCACTGTAGAGTCCGCACGATTAGGCCCAACACTCGATTCAACACCTATGAAACCCCTGCCCAGCGATCTCGCGACACTCAACATCGTGGAGCGAGGCGTTCTGGTACGACAAACGCAGAAGGTTCTGTTTGTGACCGAGTTCATCGTCCTCGTCGAATACACGGAAGTGATCATGCCCCTCATCTATGGTACGTTCTCACAGGTACCTAGTCGCTGGCTCGTTGGTGCTCATGGTTTACCCTGTCGGTGCTCCGATAGTCTTGTACGTATTCACCGCTTACTACCTTCCGAATCGAGCCTACTACCCGATCTTAGATGGCGTCCACAGCACTGCCCAACTACGACCAACGATCGAAAACGTGCTGCTCTATGCGCTACTTGAACTCGTGTCGCTGCTCATGATGGCTGCGATTGTGTGGTGGAGACTGCGGCTCTCGCTCGCTCACCAGTTGGCGTTCGTGCTGGAGCGGCGGGCGACCAACATCCAAGCCAAGATGTTGCTGTGGATGCTGAACATCATGCAAAACTCAGTCACGCAGCTTGGTATGTATGAGGTGATTGCTCGCCCTACAGCTTAGTATGAGGGGTCATATCTGACGATGTGTGTGCTCTGTGGGTGGTTCACAGGAGCGGACTACTCGTTCCAGTTCGCGTGGTTACGAAAGAGTCTTTCTGTCTGAGCTTCAATTGTGGTCTGTCCTAGTGCGGCCCGGAGATACGGTGAAGGCTGACATCTATGAGCGCCTGAAAGTCAGTCCGTGCTTTTCCAAGTCCAGAGCTTTCACGCGATGTCGTTCTCGGCACAGTACTCGTGGTTACGACGTATTTTGTACTTGTCGATGTCAATGGCATCATCAGCGATCTCCACGATGTGGAAACGACGAGCCAGGACCTCGGACCCTCATATACTGCAATTGAGACAACGCTTTGCCTGTCGAGATCGACAAGATCACTGTACCCTTCCTGTTCAGAATGCCCAATGATTTCGCTTCCCCTGGCCGTCAAGCCGATGGATGATGAGGCTGCGTGGAGCAAAGCTGCGCTTTTAGATCATCCACCAGTTGGGAGTCCTAGCTCAAAGAGTGGAACGCGTTCTCGTGGTGGGGATCATCGACGATGTCAAGTCTTGGACAATTTGACTCTCCTCACCGTGTATGCACACACAATCTGTTCATTGGTCTTAGCAAAATTCAATACTGTAGACGATGCGTCCGCGACCCCAACGCGCAAGCTTGGACTCGTGGAGACACAAAACAGGGCTGCCGGAACAAACTTTTAATTCGTGTGGGCACGTGTGGTCCCTTTGGTGTCTAATCTGGGTCTCAGTCCTCATCCTTGCGCCAAAGATATCGTGCACCTCTCTTTTGTCACCGCCCGCATCGGCCAATGGACTGCAGTCGTCATTGAAGTCTCGCAAACGGACATTGCGACAGAAACACCACGATGAGCGCACGGCTCGCGAGTCTGCGCGGCTGGTTCAACGCCGTGTGGGAGACCACGCAGGTCGAGCTCCACGGCCATTACAGCATCGAGCAGCTCCAGCGGCTCGTCCACTATCGAGCCAAAACGAGTTGGTTGCGCGCGTTCATGGTGTGCCTGCTCACGCCCGTGCCCTGTATCATCATGGTCATCATCCTCGACTTGCTGCCGCTTGAACCACCTCCCAAGGGAGCGCTCGGTAGTCACAACGTCTGGATCCGCCAGTGGCTCACGGTCTTCCAAATCTCGGTCTGCTCCATGGAGCAGGTGCGCCACCACTTGCCGCTGTTGGCGCTCACGCGCTGGCAGCTCTTTGTGATCGCCATCGCCTCGACCATGGTCGGTACCGGCGTGTCCTTCTCGATGGCCAACGTCGTCGGGTACCCGCTGCCCTTCACGGTCGTCGTCGGCACGTTCCCGTGGTTCACCGTGATCGCTGTGCTTATTTTTCTGTTCAAGCGAAGGCAGCTGCGTGACGAGCCGGGGCTTGTGCGGAACGTGCGTCGATACTTGCTCGTGCTGCTGTGCCAAGTCGCGATGACGGTCATCTACCCGAGCTACAACTTTGTGTACGCGAAACTGTCGTCGCTGGAGCAGACGGCGTTCATCCTCTTGCTGCCCATCATCAAAATTGTGACCAAAAACTGGATCTCGCGCACGCTGCCCGACTCGGACGACGCCAAGCCCGAGGCCGTGGTGTTCAATGTCGAGATCTTCCACGCACTATTTGTCTCACTGTGCATGGGCACCACGACGTCCGGGCGCACGATCCTCGCACTCATGCTGGTCGACTTTTTACAGGCGTGGCTTTCGTTCCAGGACGTGCGCTGTATCCTCGACAACTTGCGCCCGATTGCTGATAAGCTCGACGCCGTGCGCGCACGCACCGACTCGGTCGTCTCGAACTCGCGCACGGCGCTCCAGAGCCTTGTCGCGATCGCGAGCTCCATCATCGACGTCGAGCCATTCCAGGCCACGACCGCGACAAGGCGCAGGGTGCCCGATAGACTTGCCAGCAACACGACTTCGTCGGTATCATCGGTTGTCGCATCCACGTGGCGAGTAGCGTGGAAGACGTTGAGCCGGTACTCCATCTCTATCGCTCCAGCACCGACTACAACGTCAGTCGTGCCGTTGGCGTCGCGTCCTTGCACTAATCCACAGGCACCCGCAATCTCTAATCCAAGCATCCCAGTCGAAGCAGCACCGCCCACTCTCACACCCGGCAAGCTGCTACCTACAGACCTTGCAAGCCTGAACGCCGTCGAGCGGGGCGTACTCGTGCGACAGACCCAAAAGCTGCTCTTCATCGCCGAGTATATTGTACTCATCGAGTACACCGAGGTCATCATGCCGCTCATCTACAGTGCGTGGATTCCGGGAACTCATTGCGCTTTTTGACGGATCATCGTCGACGTGCTGACATCTTGTGACTATGTGTCCTTTACAGACACGCTCGTTTTTGCGATGTACCACCTCCCCAATCGCGAGTACTACACGTTCCTCTTGAACGTGTGCACCCAGACATCGCTCCACAAGACGATGGCAAACGTTCTCGCCTACGGTACGCTCGAGCTCGCATCGCTCGTGTTGATGGCGCTGTTTGTGTGGTGGAAGTTGCGGCTCTCCGTGATTCATCAGTTGGCGTTCGTGCTCGAGCACCGCACAGCCAACATCCAGGCCAAGCTGCTGCTCTGGGTGCTAGACACGATGCAGACGTCGATCGTGCAGCTTGGACCGGACTACTCGTTCCGCTTTGCCTGGCTCAAACACGGCCACAATGGGTTGTCGTCGCCTTTACCTCCGGACGGAAACGATTGCTTTGAACAGGACCGAGCATGGTAATCGTGGTCAGCGTCATTGGCTTGGTTTTGGTTTATCGTGTGTCTTGGTATTTGATGTCAACCGGTGAAACCGGAAGTAAGGCTGCGTCGAGTCCTCTGAGCGACGGTGTGAATCGATTTCGTGGCGAATCCAGGCTTTGATGTTCGTGCAAAAAAACCCACATGA
>JAADVT010000145.1:0-47919 GCA_023335895.1 Pythium rishiriense
CCACACACAACGAGTAGACGTTCTTTCCCTCGGCCTCGAGCTGCTTCGTGATGCCATGGATCACGACGGTCTTGGCGGCCGAGACCTTGTTCAGGAGTGGGTTCAGCGGATACTTCTCAGCCATCGTCTCAGGCTCCTTGGACAACGACGTGTTCGTCGTGGCAGCGCTTGTCGTGAGCTTGAGCTTTTGTGTAACTTCTTTTAGGGAGTCCTCGAACTTCTGGATCTGTGACTCAGAGTTCGGGTTAAACTCGTAAAGACCCTGGAAAAGATCGAAAGAGTCCTTGCACGTGTCTTCGACGAGACGAACGAGATTCTTAAAGCCGCGCGTGTCAATGGGCGTGTTCTTGACACCCTGCACGCTCAGAATACGGCCAGTGAGGTGCGTGAGGAACTGCGAGCTCGCAGCAAACTCGTCGTGGGCCTCGCACGTCATCTCCAGCATGCGGCACAATTCCGACTCGAAGACACGCAGGAACTGGGCCATGGCATGTGCGTGGTCCGGTTCGACGACGCGCACCTTTTCATACATCATGTTGAGCCCGCGCCACGAGTACTTGCCACTTTCAGGCCCGAACATCGGGTGCGTGCACAGAATACTGCTGCTCGCGGGCAGCTCGCGCAGCAAAATCTGTTTCGGGTGGGTCTTGACCGAGAGCACGTCGATGACGACGATTTTCTCGAGCATCGCCTTGGGGATCTTTTGGAGCACCTTTTCGAACGAGAGAATGCTCACACACAGCACGAGAACGTCGAGGTCCTTGAAGAACGCCTCGAGCTGGGTCTCGGACGAGTAGTACGTAGCGCCAAGCGACTGCGCGACCTGTGTGTAATCGGTGCGCGACGTCGCGCGCACGTTATGGTACTTGGTGATGGTCTTGGTGAGGAACTGACCAAAGTTGCCAAAGCCGTAGATGCCGACGTTCAAGCGCGGCGACGTAACCGAGGCCGACGATGCGCTGGCGGCCAGCGCCGGAGACGCCGGCGGGTATGCGCCGACGGACTCGAGTTTCTTGCGCACGTCGCCAAGCAGGCGGCCCTTGGTCGGGTACGAGCCGAGCACTCGCACAAACTTGCAGAACTCGCGCAGGTGGCGAAGCGCGTTCACGACGTTCTCGTCCGTCTGGTGGCCGATAATGTCGATGTAAAAGAGGTACTTGTACTTGCGACGGTCCTCAAGCGGCGGCGCCACCGAGAAATCGGGCGACGCGTCCGCCGCGCCGGCGTAGTCCTGGCCCAGGATCTGCTGCGCAGCCGAGTATCCCCACGGGCGGCTCTCGATCTTGGCCAAGTCAATGTCACGCAGCGAGAACGCTGAGAGCGCCTTGTACAGCTGGCCCTTTTCGTTCGAGTCCATGAACGAGAACACGACCGAGGTCTTGAACTCGGCGTCGTTTGCGTCTACGGGGCGGCTCGCGGCAGTCGCGGCGTCGTCGGTCTTGGCGAGCAGCAAGAAGCGCGTAAAGTTGCCGGCGTCGTCCTCGACGTTGCGCTCCAGCACCTCGAGCCCGTAGTACTCGGCCGCGAGGTCGCTCGCGACGGCGGCCGTGTCTGTCCACTGGTTGTCGGCCAGCATCTTGGCGCTGCCGGCCGTGTCGTACTCGGCGCGCGCGGTCGCGCCCATGGCCTCGATCGTGTGGGCGCACTGCGCGAGCGCCTGCGGGTGGCTGATGACCGTCTTGATGTCGCTCTTCTTGACGCCGGGCAGCGCGAGCAGCGAGTGCTCGACGCGTAGGTCGTACTCGCCGACGATGCGCAGCCCGACCTTGAGCAGCAGGTCGTAGTTGGCGTGGATCGAGCCGCCGAGCGAGTTCTCGATGGGCAGCACGCCAAAGTCGGCGTCGCCGCGGTCGACGGCGTGGAAGGCCGCGTCGAAGGACGGGAAGCCCTGGGCCACGACCTGCGCGTGGTTGCCCAGCAACTGGCGCGTGGCCTTCTCCGAGTACGCGCCAGGCACGCCCTGGTACGCGACCTTGATCTCCATCGGTCCGGGGGAGGCGAGTGGCTTGCGAGGTGAGATGTGAAATGGGGGTTGAGCCGAGGATCCCCCGACGAGTTGGCCAAACCGAAACAAAGCAGGCGATGACGCACCGGGGACAATGTGAACCCGGGGGGATTATTATGGAAAACCCAGTACGTCTGTTTAAAACAGTAGATTAGGCTCGGCGGTGGTGTTTCCTACACTGAGATAGGACAGTTGAAGTGCCTTCCAGATGCGCATACAACCAGATTCGCCCGCCGAGCTTCAAGGCGGTGGGACCGCCATGCGTTCGTCCACAGGCCAAAAGAGACGGAGCGCCGCTTGAAGTTGAGGGGAGGAAGTGAGCGCACGACGACGAACGCTGCGTGGCGCTCGCGCCAACGAACTGCAAGCAACACGACCGTCTATCCCACGGACTAATAGAGCACGCGACGAAGGCCTAAAGAGGGCGCGTTCTGTACCCCCGGGGTGTACACTCCTACCACGCGCAGTACCCCCCCCCCACCCATCGATGATGACGCGCCTGGCCAGCATGTTCTTGTGGCTGCTTGGTCATGTGACGTCACGCTGTATGTCACTATCTCATATTTGTGACTCTATGGTTGCCCAATGAGGGGTAATCATGTTCCCAAATCGAGTCACACTTACGACGCTTCAAGATCAGGTTGTGATCTGCCTCCAGCCACGATGCGCGCGCACCTGCCCATCTCGCCGACGTTCAGCTCCACCGAGGCGGCGCTGGACGCGCTCAACGCCGCGTCGCTCCGCCAGGAGAACGCCCCCGCGGGCAAAGTCGCGAGTGGCGGAGGCTTCAAAAAGCACGCGGCGTCGCTCGGGCGCTTCGAGAAGGCGTTTGTGTTCATCGTGGACCCGCGGTCGTCCAAGTGGGCATCGCTCTACAGCTTTTTCATCGCGTGCGCAGCGTTCACGAGCTGCCTCATGCTCTTCTTCCAAACGCTGGACGGGCCCAACCACCACAGCACATACCCCGACTACCCCCACCTCCCCAACGAACACGCCTACTACATGTCGGACCTCGTGTTCACGTGCATCTTTACGCCCGAGCTGCTCGTGCGCATGGTCATCTGGCCGTCCATGTGGCGAGACCACGAGTACCTGACCCAGCGTCGGCTCAAGCCGTTCCTGCGCGACTTTTTCAACTGGTTCGACGTCGCAGCAATCTTGCCATTCTACACAGACCTGGTGTTTGGCAAGGAGAAAAGCTTTGTGCTCCTGCGGCTCTGCCGCTTGTTGCGCATCTTCAAGCTCGCGCGGAACCACTCGGGCACGTTCATCTTGCTGCGTGCGATCAAGGCGAGTCTCGCGCCCATCTCGATCGCGCTCATCTTCTTCTTGGAAATCGTGCTGTTTTTCTCCGTCGTGATGTACATGGTGGACCCGAACGTGGACAAAAACAAAACGGGATTCAGCGACTTGCTCTCATCTAGCTACTTTGTCGTGGTGACCGTCTCGACCATCGGGTACGGTGATATCACCCCAACGAAGGGCAACGTCATGGCCCGCATTTTTGCCGTCATGATCATAATGTCGGGCACACTCTTCTTGTCGATGCCTCTCGCGATTATCGGCACTGAGTTTGACCGCGCGTGGAAGCAACACGCCGAGACTGTGCTGAAGTTCAAGCAGCATGGCCAGGCTGTGGACGATGCCTCGGTTGCAGACAACGAGGACCTCGATCATAAGCACGAAGTGCTCGTCAAGTACAATGAACCCAACAAGTACTATCTCCGCCTCGCCGCGCAGACGGGCGAGGCCTCACTGATGGTTCAGGCGCTGTTTCAAGAGTGCTCGCACGACGAGCCGAGCGTCACCAAGCTCCAAGAGATCGCTGACGACCTCAAGCAGCAGCTCGAGTGCTGCTTCCTCAAGTGCGAGGAGCTCGGACTCTTGGTCAAGGACATGATCACGCCACTCGTGGAGCAGCAGGAGGACACACTCTCGTTCCGCACGCGACTCAAGCGCGCACTCAGCGACCCAAGCTCGTCGCGGCCCGCGCGGTGGATGTACCGATGGGTCTCATTCTGTCTCGTGCTCAGTATGATCATCGTGATCTTCCAGACCATGCCCGAGCTCCAGACGTATGGAGAGGAGACATTCCTGTGCGAGCGCGCGGTCCGCAAGTACTGCACCACTGTGAGCGGCGTCTCGCCCGAGCAAGACCCGGGCTGCTACCGTGTGGACAAGCCGACGCAAAAGCTACGGTTCCAGTGCTCCGACGAAGACAAAGCCACGGACCCGGGCTGCTATGGGTATGGCCAAAACTACGGCGCTGTCAACACCGAACTTGGCGGGCTCACGTGCGATAATTCGACGGAGCACCCGAAGCTTCAGACCGAGACGGCCGGCCAGCTTACGAACGTAGACGGCACGGTAGCGCTCGAGGCGCAGCTTCACGCCAATTTGCTCACGCTCGTGCCCTTTCGTGTAGACTCAGAGTTGCCCGTGGCCGATCGCAAGCACTCGGTGTGCAAGCGCTGGGAGTGCGACAACCGCCATGTGACGTTTTTCGAGTTTGGCGCTTCCTACGCGGCACTAGAGTACATGTTCACGGTCACGTTTATTCTCGAGTTCGTCGCGGCCGCGTTCGCGAGCGACGACCGCCGCGCGCATTTCAAGAATCCGGTTCTGTACATTGAGTTGGCGTCGTTCCTGCCGTTTTTCGTGTACGAAGGACGCCGCTTGTTCGCTGGCGTGGACCCGATTTACGTGATCACGCCCGGGTCCACCGACTTTCTCACGTTCCTGCGCTTGCTGCGTGTGTTCCGCATCTTCAAGATCCAGCAGAGTATCCCCGTGACAAAAGTCTTGTGGGAGTCGATCTCCAAGACCTCGACGCGGCTCACGATCCCGTACTTCATGCTCGCGCTCGTTACGACTATCCTCTCCTTTGTCATGTTTGAGTTAGAAAAGGGCGAGGAGTGCTTCTACGGCAACGAATGCATCGTTGCTGGGTACAACGTGACCAACCCGCCCGAGCTGCGCGGCTCGCCGTTCAACAAGCGGTACCTCGTGAATTCCAAGGGCAAGATCTCAAGCTTTGACGACTTTTTCTCGGCCTTTTGGTTTGTCATCGTCACGATCATGACCATCGGGTATGGCGACATGGAGCCTGTCTCGAGCATGGGCAAGCTCGTCGCAGTCGTCGCCATGCTCTTTGGAGCGTGCTACACGGCCATGCCACTGACACTCGTCGGCTCCCAATTCAACAAGAGCTACCGCGAGCACAAGCGCCGCGACGCGCTGCTGCGCACCAAGATCGACGTCAGCAAGCCCTTCTCAATGCCCGCGGCCGACGTGCAGCTCTGGCACTCGTTCGCCGAGAACCGCGCGTTCAAGGCACTCCAGAACAAGCTCAAGGACAGCGTACTACCGCTGCTCGACGTGATGGCCGACGAGGAGACTGTCGACGACGCCAAGAGAGCGCACGTACTCAAGACCATTGGGGAGATGAAGGACATCATGTACCGCCAGCGGGTGCGTGCTGTCTTGTGTGTGTGTAGGGGGGGGAGTATTTCGAGGCAACGATCTCACTTCGGATCTGTGTGTGTGGCCTGTGACTTTTGGTGCAGTTGCTTGTGATGCAAGTGAGCACGATTGTGAACGACCTTCGCAAGGAAGGCGTGCGGCTCGCCGAGCAGCAGACCACAGCACTGCAAAGCATCACGTGAGACTCAGTACATTGATCGTTTGGCGGTCAGCTCTGCCGTGGGGAGCCATTTCGTTAGTTAGATTGTGTCCTACTACTAGTAATATATTTTAAGCTGGAGTCTGTAGACATACACTGGTTTCTTTCTCCTTCCTTCTCGTCTTTGCGGTCACGACACGAGATTTGCGCGACTGGCCTGGCTACTCTTCCACAGCACGAGCCGTGCCTTTGACAGCGCGAGCAGCTTCTTTGCGTGGCTCAGGAGCCCGCTGCCGTTCGGCGAGGACCCACCCTTGGCTAGCCGCAACACGCGGCGCTGGTGTTTCTTGTCGGAAAGGTCTCGCCTCACATCGCGGCTCGGCTCTAGCCGCAGGACCCAGTTGGATTCCTCGCCATGGAGGATACGCACAAGCATGTCCGTTGGAATCTCGTCCACAGTCACGCCGTTCACAGCCACGATGCGGTCGCCCACGGCCACACGGCCGCTCTGCAACGCCGGACTGTCGAAGCGTACGAATGCCTTGAAAACAGGCCGAGCACTGGGCATCACGTCGGTCTCGAGCTGGATGCCTATGGGGCGGCGGTTGTCGGGTACGACGACGCACTTGACGTCGTCACTCGCGACCGGTGTGAAGACGCGCAGGCCTTCGCAATTCGCCAGTCCGCGATACCGTTTCACTACCGGGCGCTGGGTTGTTCCTACGGGTTCCGCCACCACGTCGTCTTCTTCACCGCGACTCATGTCCTTGATGAGCTGGCAAAAGCTCTGCGGTTTGTGGTCGATCCGGACAGCCTTCGTCGTCGCGTGGTCCCCCATAGCCTCGGGAGTGGGTTGAGGCTTATTGCCACTACTTGTTTGAGTACTCGCAACGGGCGACGATGACGGCGCTGACGACTCGGACGTGCTCGTGCGCGTGCGCCGCCTCCGCTGCCACGGGGAAAGCGGGGCGTGCGCAAGAAACTCGCGGCGGTAGGCCTTCAGGTCGCGGAAGCGCAGCGTGCGGGCATGGCCCAGTAACGCGTCCAGTGACTCGGTCACGGCAGCGACAACGCTGTCGTCCTCACGTGTCACCGTGGCCGCTGCATTATCGTCGTTAAAGTTGGTCGTCGCACTCACGCGCAGCGTCGGGAAGCCGTTGACCGCCATGAGGTACTGGTGCTCACAGATACCGTCGCTGCGTGTGCGCCGCCGGCTCGCTGGTGTTCTACTGGTCGCAGTCGGGGAAAGTCGCGAGTCTCGGTCTGCTCCATGTGTGTTTTCGTCGCCGCCACTGCTCGCGAGCGCCGCGTAGCTCACAACGGCCACTTCCATCATCATCTCCGTCGGCACAAAGCAGAACCACTTGAGTTGTTCACGCGAACTCAGCGTGACGACGTGGTAGTCGCGCTGCAGCGCCTCGACGCGCGCGAGCCAGAGCGTCTTGGGGAACGACTCGGCGTCGTAGAGCAGCGCCATGACGTCGTCCACGGGCGCACCGAGTACCGAGTCGTCGTCTACGCGGACGAGCAGCGTGTTGAGGAGCGCCTCCCTTTTGGCGACACGTGTCGCATCGAGCGCGCTGATCCCCATCGCGGCGAACAGCGCCGTCTCGACGTGCGCGAGCCGTAGCGGAGTCGTCATGATGTAGCCCTCGGAGAAGCGCAGGCCCGTGGGCTGCAGCGGCGCGAAGCTGACGTCGAACTCGCCCTCGCGGGGTCGCGTCGGGTCGTCGTCGCGCCCCGCGAGGCCCTGGCGTCGCTGCCACTTGGCGACGGCGCTGTCCGCGCTGTCAAAGCGGTCCACCGCCACGAACTCGAGCCGCGTGGGTCGCGTGGCGGCGCTCGCGCGCAGCTTGGCCATGACGGCCACGTAGCTCAGTTCCGTGACGGGCTCGCGGTCGATCGCGACCAGCACGTCACCGGCGTGGAGCGTCGGGCACGACAGCTCCGCGTAGCCCCGCAGCTGGAGCAGCTTGCGCACGACCACGGCGCCGTCGGCGTCCACGCCCACGCTGATGCCGAGATCGCCGGCCTCCTCGAACGTCACCTACGAGTCGCACACAGAGATTTCGGTTAGCGTTTTGGATCTTTCGTCCGCCATTGGAATACAGCGCCTCACGCCCGGACCTCCTCGATGTCCGTGCTTGGGGTGGCCTCGTCGGCTCCATCGGCCTCGTCGTCGTCGTCGCGCCACGCGCGCGCGTGGGTCTCGGTCATTTCACAGAGTCAGCGGTCGCGGGAGCCAGTAGAAGAGAGACAACGGCAGCCCATTCGCAGGGGCAGGAGAGGGGGATAGGACAGGACAGGCGATCGGGCGTCTGCGACGCCCAGCGGGTGCGACGATGCGTGTCAAAGCGAAAGCGCGGCACCCGCAGCGCTCGTCACGGCACCGGGTGTACAGTCCAGTCCAGAACACACAGCCCGTCCCACCTATGGTATCAGATGTGGCACGAAGGTCGTGCGAAGGTGAGACTGAACCCATATGCGCCCCAAAATGGGTTCACCCTGCTTTGCTGTAGTTATTATACACGGAAGCCCGAGGCCGCTAACAAATCAATGCGTTTCTCCACGAGCGCCTTCTTGATCGGGAAGACGTTCTCGAGGCCCTGGGCCTTGGCCTCCTCGAGCGCGCGCAACGCGGCCTCGCGGAACTTTTCGTCCTCGCGCGCGAGCGCGGTCTTGGCGCTCGCGTCCATGAGCAGCTCGGCCGCGCGGTCCTCCATGAGCGTCTTCTTGCGCGCGTCGGCCTGCTGCTTCTGCGAGACCGCGAACCGCAGGTTCTCGAGCTTGACGTCCAGCTCGTCTTGGTGCTCCTGCAGCTCGACTTTTTTTCCATACTCTTCCCATTGCCGCACGGCGTCCAGCGCGCGCTGCTTTTCCTGCTCGCGCGCGACAGTCTTGTGCTCAAGCTGGCTCTGGCGGCTGCGGTGGATGGCCTCCTTCTCGACGGCGCGGCGGTCCGCGCGCTCCTTGAGGTCGCGGTCCTCTTTGGCGCGCACTTCCTTGAACTGGTTCTCGAGCCGCTGCTCGCCCTTGTGCTCGAGCTTGAGCAGATTCTCGGCGGCCAAGTCGATCATGCGCTGCTTGCGCGCCTGGGCCTTGGCAAACTTTTCACGCTGCAGCGCCTCGCGTTTGGCGTTACGCTCTTTCTTTTTCTGTTCGTCGAGCTCGCGCTTCTCGTCTTCTTGACGCTCGAGCTCCTGGAGCGCTTCCTTGTGGGCCTTCAGCCGCATGTTGGCGAGTTGCGTCTCCTCACTGGCCTGCTTTGCCTGCAGTCGCCGCTGACGCTCCTTCTCGAGCTCTTCCTTGTAGTCGGCCTCGGCTTTTTGCTTCATGAGTTCGCCATCGCGCTTTTCCTGAGGTTTCATAAATCGATGACATAATACGGGGGAGGGGACATGTTAGCACGGGTTCAACACCAACTCGCAGCCAAAACGCACCTCGCGGAGCATGGCGATGTACCGCTGCTTGTACTCTTCGAGCTGCTGCCGCTGGATCTTGGCGAGCTCCTCGTGCTCCTTGTGGAGCCGCTGCTTCTCGCGCTGCTCTTCTTCCTCGCCGCGTAGCACGCCTTCGAGCACCTTGCGGTCGTACTCCCTGGTGACCATCTCGTCTTGCGCTCGGAGCATGGCCTTTTCCTCGAGCTGCAGCTTGCGGTGGTGCACGACGTCGGTCAGGAGCTGCTTGCTGCGCAGCGTCTTCATGCGGTCGGTCTGCTCGTTGAGCAGCCGGTTCGCGCGCTCGATCTGCCGTGTGCGCGCGTCCTTTTGGAGCTTGGCCTCTTCCTCGTCGATCTTGCGGCGCACTTCCTCTTCTCTTTCTTCCTTGTCTTTCTTCCACCGGTCCTTCTTCTTACGCATGGCCTCGATCGTGTTTGGCCACTGCGACTTGCGGTCCTCTGACTTCTCTTTGAGCGCAAGTCGGCGTGCCTCACGGTCCGTCTGGATCGGGGCCGACACGCTCGCCATCATGCGCTCGAGCTCATCGGCCGAGATCGTCGTGACCGTCGGCATGGTGGTCCTTTCTGGGGTTTCCAGGTGCCTGTATGGGCTCTAGATATCAGTCAGTATTCGATACGCGCACCCGACAGAGTCAATCACACGAGGCCAATGACACGCATTGCTCGCAGCCCAGAACAAAGCACCACGCCAAGAGTGAAGAGGGAGACCGAGGCGAGGGGCTGTTTTTGGACCAAAGCCTCCGCGCCACGAGCGCTATATCGGGAATCAGCACGCAGACTCGCTTTATTTTCGTGGCCTTTTATCTCAACTCTTGGTCTTTTCTCTTCTTCTTCTTCTCGTCCGTCCGCGTCTTCAGGTGTTCTGGACAGGTACAACGCTGCGAGGCTTGCTCCATCGAGGCAGCGTGTGAGGGCTCTTGTGGATACTACCCTTGTTTAGTCTTCTTCGAGGCGGTCGTTCCACGAACTGACTTGACGTGCGGGTGGTAGAAACGGACTTCTTCGACCATGCGCTCGCGGATCTCTGCAACGCCCATCTTCTTCTCGTCAAAGTCGAGCGTGATCGTCGACGGAGCCACAATCTCTTCCTCGAGCGTGCGGATGCTCGCCAGATACTTGTGAGAAAGCGCGTCATCGAGTGAAGCGCGCTTCTTCGGGTTCATGCGCAGCATCCACTCAAGCAGCTCAATGGCCTCTGGCTCGGCGCCCGGGTACAGTTCTTGCAGGTTCTTCTTCGGACGAGGAGGCAGGCTTCGCAAGTACATCTGGACATCCGGATCCGCAATCTCGGCAATGTCTTCCTCCTCCATAGTGCCCAACACGTCCAGGATCGTGTTAAGCTGGTCACGGCTATCCTGCGGTAGAGCTGTCTGGCCCGCACCGGGACTAAGCGGGAAGCACGACACACCCGGGAACAGCGGCTCGCGCTGATAATGGGACGGCACACTGCTCTTCTGCATGCTGAGTAGCTCGGCAAATATGCATCCAACCTAATTCAATAAATCGACACACGCAGTGAGCAACCTAGAAAGACAATTAGCGCTACCCAGCGAATCACAGGGAGTACGTACCGACCACACGTCGATGGCAGCCGAGTAGTCATGGTCGCGGAAAATAATCTCAGGGGCTCGATACCACCGCGTCACGACGTGCTCCGTGAGCTGCCGCTGGATACGCTTGCCGGGAGTGCGCGGGTGCACACCTGTTCCCTCAAGCGCGCCTCGGTCGTCAGCGTCCGGCTCACCGGCGCGTTTCCGCTTGCGCGTGGACGACTGCTTGGATGAGAGGCCTCGCGCAAGCCCAAAGTCACAAATCTTGATGGCTACAGGGGAGAGATTCAGCAGCACGTTCGCCGGCTTCAGGTCGCGGTGGACGATTTCGGCAGAGTGCATGTACTTCAGCGCCTTGAGGAGATCGAGAAGAAGCCATCGCAAGTGCTCGGCCGTCAGGAACTGCGGCGAGTGGAGCAGCTTTTCGAGGTCGGAAGGCAGGTATTCAAACACGACAAACAGGTCCTGGAAGCTGTGGCTGTCGCGGGGCGCGATGATTTCTCGAATCTGCACAATGTTTGGGTGGCGCAGCTGGCGCACGATGCACAGCTCGCGCAGGATGCGCTTGGCGTCGATCGGGTCGGAAAACACATTCTGAATCTTCTTGATCGCGACAATCTCGCCCGTCGGCAAGTGCTTGCAGCGCACGACCTGCCCGTAGCTGCCCTGTCCGAGCACGCACTCGATCGAGTAGTTGGGCGCGATGTCGCTCCAGCCGGGGATCTTGGTGGCGTTGGATCCGTTGGCGACTTGCGGGGCCGACACGATCGCCGCAGCCGCGGCGGCGTTGGCGGCCGCGACCATGTTGCCCTTGGGCTCCGCGGCCACCACGGGCGCGGGTGCGTCTACGACGGCAGGCGTCTCGGCCAGCGCGGCCTGCGAGTACTCAAGCACGGCGCCGACCTGCTGCGCGAGCACGAGCATGCCCTGGCCCACGGGGTTGGACAGCAGCGGCGTGCAGGTCGCGAGCAGCGAGAGCTTGCTGCCGTCGCGCTTGATAAAGTCGAGCATCACGCCCATGGACGGCGCGTTCTGGAGGCAGCGCGCGAGCGCGTCGTTGAGGTTCGCGGCCGTGTGCGGCGGCACGAGATACGGCATCTCCTTGGTCAGCTGGCGCCCGGCCATTTCCTCGCGCGAGAACCCGAGCGTCTTGATGGCCGTGTCGTTCCACAAAATGATGCGCATCATCTCGTCCACGACAAACACGATGGCCGTCGAGGTGTAGAGCGACTTGCCGAGGCTCGCGAGGCTCTCGGTCGTCGCGCAGTACGACTCGACCGACTGCACGAACGCCTGGACCTTGGGCAGCGTCGCGAACTCGTAGTGCTCGCCGATCGTCTGCTGCATGAGCTTGCGCACGAGCGAGTTGGCCTTGGACGCCGGGGCCGGCGCGGCGGGCTGGTTGGGCGACATGTGCGCGGGCGGCAGGCCCCGCGCGTACGCCGGTGGAGGGCCGTGCGGGTGGCCAGCGTGGAGGTACGCCGGCGGGGCCGCCATGCCATGGCCGCCTCCGCCGTGGTAGACTGGCACGGCGTGGTGGGGCACGCCACGCGACAGCGCGCCGTTCGGACCGGTGCCGCTGTTGCTGCGACCGCTGTCGCTGCCGCTCGACTCGCCGCCCGTGACCGACGCGTCGAACGTCACCGTCGGTCCGCGCGCCATGGCGCCGGGCATCTTGGTGCCGTTGTGCATCGTAGTACAGACGGATGGATCCTTTCAATGCCGTCCGCTCCTCAAAACTGGCGGCGTCTCGATCGCGGGTTCTCCTCCCCCCTTCGCGTGGACCGATCCTCCCTCCGCTTCTCGGTTCCCTTCGCTTTGGCTGGGGGAGCCCGATTGATCCTCCTCTTTTCCTCGCGCTAAAGGAGGACGGGAAACCCCACCAAACAAAAAAACAACAAAAAAACCACATCGCCAAAAAATGGGCCTGTCCCAAACCCACCGACCCGGCAATAAACACCGACCCGTGGGTTTCACGTGGTGACGCGCCGGACTCCCACGAAACGTGGCCATCGGGTCCACCGCAGTCCACTATCGGTCCGCCCTCGGCGTCCGCCCAAGCGGTTAGGGCGATCATCCAGGGCTAGGGTATCCACACCGCCAGCGGATCCGCTCCCGTCGTTGGAAAATCTGTTGAAGAGACAAACGTTCGGACCGATCAGCTGGTGACTGCATTTCGTGAGGAAAAAGCTCTCGCGCCCGCCATTTACATGGCGGGCGCGAGAGCTTTTTCCTCACGAAATGCATCAATTATAGAGCACACGCGTAGCCACACCCGGACACGCGTTCGTCTGGGTGTCTCCGTCACGAAAGACAGTGGCCATTGCGCCTTTGTGGAAGCATGGCGCCATGGCTGGCCAGTGTCGTGGGAGCTCCCGTGGGGGTGGATGTATGAGAGAAAGTTACTCACGGGATCAACAAGGTGCGCCACTCGCTCCCGCGGCGCTCGACTAATGAACAAGGCTCGACAGTCTACTGTCCAGGCAAGGTGGGCGGGGGAGTTTGGTTCGTGTGTACTGTAGCCATTTGATTGAAGAGTCATATTGACGGGGGTCGGGTGGTAAAGTTACTAGCAGCGCTCAAAGATGCGGTAGAGCTTGGTCAGACACGCCACGGGCCGCATGACCGTGCTGTCGTTGAGCTCGTCCGGCGGCGAAAACGGCAGCGCGGCGGCGTCTCCGCTCGCGTCGGCCGTGGCCTTGAGGGCGGGGAACACGACGTGCTCCAGCACGAGCGCGCTGCGCGTCGGGTGCGTCGGGTACCAGAGCTCGCTGTACCACTGCGCGAGCGCGTGCGCGACGTTGTCGAAGCACGGCTGCTCCTCGTCCCACTGCACTTCGGTCGCGAGCTGGAACACAAACTCGGGCAGCGAGTGGAGCGACGGCTCGTGGTCGCCCAGCAGCCGCGGCAGCGTGCGCAACATGCCGCGCGCGTCAATGTCGATCGCAAAGTACTCGGCGAGCATGGGGCCGTTCGAGACCAAGAGCTGCTTGATCTCGTCGGCCAGTTGGTCGCGTGGACCGTCCTCGGGGTCGTACCCGCTGCGGGGGTTGCCGAGCGCCTCGTACACAAGATCAAACACGGACAATGGCACGGGCAGCTGGAACGTGCGGAACGCGCCGAACTGCTGCAGCACCTTCTCGTAGAAGAGATGGAACGCGATGTCGCGGTGGCGCACGAGGTACAACTTTGTGCGGTACTGGATGAGCGAGTGCTGGCGGTTCACGACGCCCACAAAGCTGTGCCCTCGGAAGAGCTACACATTCAAACCACCTATGGTAGGCATCAACCAGATACCAGAGGGGGAGAGGCGCTCAGCGTGACCTACCTTTTCGAGCGCTCGGCTCCGCCGCCGCGCAATCGTTTGCCGCAGATTCTGGATACTCGTGAGCTGCTGTGCGTCCTGAGTAGCTGCAACGAGGCTCTCACGCCGTGACGACGAGGCTCCGTCCACGGATTCCGGTTCTGGTATCCAAGAGAGAGAGACACAAAACACATACGTACACAGCTTTTTTGTGAGTCGGGTGATCGAGTGTAGACGGGAGCCATACAACAAAACGCTACCGTCCAGGAGGGCTTCGTCATCAAAAGTGTCCGAGAGACGGCGCTTCTTTCCATTGCGTTGTGCTTGGGGAGTTATGGGACTGCTTGGACTCACAGGAGACTTTTCTTGACCGCCACCGTTAGTGGTTGTATCTTCAGCCTGCGACATGGTCACTTGAGAACTCCGCTGTGACTCCAAGAAAAAGTACTTATCGATGGTGTTCGAGCGATGGTCAGTGCGAACAAGCTTCTGCGGTGCCTACAATATTCCGCACAAAGGGGTTCATTTCTAGCACATTAGAGAATAGTCGATCCAGGAATGTGCACGCACCTTGTCTGCATGGTACTTCTTTGACTCGGGCGTCGCGCGCTGGCTCAAGTCAATTTCAACCGACTGTGATACGGCCACTGTGACGTCGGGCTCATTCTGTGCATTTTCGCCATCGTCCCGGTCGCTGGTGTCCTCATTGTCGGATTCCTCATCGCTTTCGATCGCTACTGTGCGCGTCGATGACGAGGACGCTGGAGCAGTTGTAAGCGGGAGCGAGTTCCGGTCACCTCTCTCCTTGAGGTCACTTTTGGCCATCATCGACGTGATGGGCTGAACAACAAATGCTCGACTTTCGTTGCTCCCTTTCAATTTCTTCTCCAACTCGCGCGACACCGACTCGACGATGACTTCTTCGTAGAGGAAATGAACTTCCCGCTTGGTCGGGTGGACGTTCACATCCAGATTCTGAGCCGGCATCTTGAGACTCATGTACACAAACGGATGTGTGTGCTTGGGCAAGTACAGCGAGTACACGTATTCACAGGCACGCTTTAGCGGCGCGCACTCGACGAGACGGTCGTTGATGAACAGGATAAAGTTACTCGACTTCAAGCTGTGTTTTTTCACACGCAAAAATACAGCTGACAGTTAGCTCACCGACCATCCATGAGGGAGCACATCTAGTCGACATCGTACCTGTAGTTGGCATTGCTGACCCACGCATGAACCTCAAACTCAAGATCACGGTACGGTGCGGCAGGGGCTTGAACGTAATCGAATTCGAGCAGTTCGGTAGCGAGCTTGCCGCCGAAGATTTGTTTGATCACGTCCAGCTGGGAGTTGGTCGCGAGCGTGTTGACGTCGCAGGACGGCTCCCGATGCTGGGCACACAACAACCCACATGTTCAGATTCCAGACTTTTCTCACAGGAGACGATATCGGGCGACGAGCGGCATACCTTCTTGCACACAAAGCCGACTTGACGGCCACCGAAGTGCACGGCGTACCGCTGGACAACCTCGACAATGCGCTGGTACTGCTCGGACGTGTTCTTGAACGCCTGTCGCCGCGTGGTAAGATTGTAGAAGAGATCCTCAACGAGAATCTGCGTGCCGTTCTTGCCCGCACACGGCACGGGGTCCGTCGAGCCTCCAGGCTTCTTCGCGACCAGCTTGCCGTCACGGTAGTGCGCCCTGCCGATAACAAAATACAGACCAAAAACGCCACTGTGGTCAGCGTGCGACGCGGTAGAGGAAAATGGCATGGCGCGAGACGCACTTGTACGCGCACGGCTGGTCGGCGGTCTTGGAGGTGATCGTGACGTGGGCGACGTGGGAGACGCTCGCGAGCGCCTCGCCGCGGAAGCCAAACGACGCAATCTCGCGCAGGTCGTCAAAGGTGCGCAGCTTGCTGGTTGTGAAGCGCTCGCACACGATCTCGAGGTCGTCGCGGTGGATGCCCTTGCCGTTGTCCTGGATCTGGAGCATCTTGAGTCCACCCTGGCTCGCAGTCACCGAGATCTGCGTCGCGCCGGCGTCGAGCGAGTTCTCGAGCAGCTCCTTGAGCGCGTTGGCCGGCCGGTGGATCACTTCGCCCGCGGCGATGCGGTTCACGACCTCGGTCGGGAGGCGCTCGATGCGCGCGGCCATGGCTTCGAGGTTCCTTCCTGGATTGAGGAGGGGTCTTGTTGGGAATTGCGCAGTCGGAACAGCCCTTTCTTGGAGGGAACGCCAGCGATTGGCTGAAACCCATCATATTTCATAAGATGATACTAGATATCAATTTATGCAGCCCCATTTCCAGTCGCGCGTCACATACAGCCACAACCCAACCAGCGATGGAGCCTTCTCCCGTGGGCGTGCGCTTCGGCGTGCGCAAGGGCGCCAAGTTCCTCTTCGCGTGCGAGGTCGCGCCCACGGCCGCGCTTCCCTCGGGGCTGCAGCACCATCTCGTGCGCGCCGACGAGCTCGCGCTCTTACGGTTCGCGTGGCAAGATCAGGAGGAGGAGACTCGGTGGGGAATTCAACGATTATCTCTGTGGCATTTAGAAACGCGGAGATCACGATCACCAAGCGACTCAACATTGTGGAGGTCGACCGCATGGTCGCTTGCTGCCGGCAGCATGTACGTGGTGCGCAGGGACTCGCTGTGTAGTGCTCTAGTTGACCTTGTTCAATCGGATAGCCCCCGCAGGCGTTGGTCGCACCAATACAAGGCGAGGCCTCGGCCTCCGACCGCACGGCGTTTGAAGATCTCGCACGGTACCTGAGACAGCGCGAGCGGGTAAGTGATTTGTGCCTCCATTGGCGGCGCGCCGAGGGGAGCTTCACGGGATATTTTGTGATGTTTTGGAAAGGCTGGGGTGGGCTCGATCAGCCCGGGGCTGCTGGTGATGTTGATCCCACTTGAGGATCGAGACGACTTCTTGCGATGCCAGATCGTGAATACGACGACCACGGTGGGCGAGATAGGGGCACAATTGACGACCGTCTTTGAGCCAGCGATCGACCAGCGGCCGTCGGACGCGATGCTCAACTCCCGCCCAGCATCACCAAAACGTCCACGAGGAACACACACCGAAACTACAGCCACTGAGCGCCCACAAGCCATCGACAACCCAATTAAAGAGGAGACGGAGACAACAGTGACCCGTGCGGCGAGGTCTACTCAATGTGCTGGCGTTCGAGATGAAGAAGCAACTTCCGCACATGACAGTCACGATCCATTTGATCAACTCCGACAAGAACATGCAGCATTTAACGCCTTCTACCACCGCGTGCTGTTGGAGTGGAGTACAAAACCTTCAGATATCGAGAGTGCGCAGGCTCTGCGCCACCACTCGTGAGTTCCGTCATAGCAAAAGTTCTATTGACAAAAAGAACACTTCTACATGGCTCGCAATGCGTCCATACCATCGAGTTCCTTGGGGATGCCCGCTGTCGTGATCTCGATACCCTTGTCTTTGATCTACAGCAATCACAAAGACAAACGCGTCAGCCGCTGCCAGCTCAGAGCCACATAAAACCATCTCCCGTACGATGACATCGTCTTCGATGCGGATCCCAATTCCACGGAACTCCGCCGGGAGGTTGCGGTCGTTCTTCGGTAGGTACACACCCGGTTCGACCGTAATAACCATACCGGGGCGAAGTGGCACCGACCGCGAAATGTTCGGCGTGTCATGGACATCCATGCCGAGGTAGTGGCCGATGTGGGTCGGGTTGTATCGGTGCAAGTCACGCATTGTCGAGTTTGGCCCCAGAATGCCAAACTTGCGGAGTCCATCGGTCATCATGCGCGACGCGAACGAGTGGAGCTGATCAAGCGAGATGGACTGGCCCGTGGCGAGCTGTGTCTCGAGGTGCTCGAGACTCTTCTTCTGGATGTCGAGTGTAAACTCGTACAGATCCTTCTGCGCCGGCGACAGAGCACCTGCACTGCTCACAGGCCACGTGCGAGTGATATCGCTGACGTAGTAGCCGGGCACTTCGCACCCCGAGTCGACGAGCACAAGATCGTTAGGTTGTAGAACGTTGCGCTTCGAAAGGTAGTGGATCACGGCGGCATTCGCCCCCGAGCCGACCACACAGGGGAAGGAAAGCCACAGCGCGCCATTGCGCTTGCAGTGCGCCTCGAACTCGGCCGCAAGCGCCAGCTCGGTCATATGGGGGCGTGTCTTTTTCATCATTTCGAAAAATCCGCCGGAGGCAATGTCGCCGGCGTACCGCATACGGTTGAGCTCATTCTCCGACTTGACAACACGCAGTTGTTCGACGAAAAAGTTGCCTGCAAAGAACTTGCTGTGGAAACTGGTCGTGGCCCGGAGGAACGACGGCGGGTAAACTCCCGGCGACGGGTCCATAACGTAGATCTGTTGGAGCCCAGTGAGGATCTTGGTGAGTTGCTGTTCCATGTCGCCGAGCTGAAACGCGTCGTCGGCACGGTATGTCGACTTGGCGCCGTCCAGACCGACACGCGCGCCGTCCCATTGTTCACTGCCAGAACGAATAATGCGATGAGTGGTTAGCATAGCGATCGAGTCGCCGAGAAGGTGCGGTAGGGTACTCGAACCTATGGGCATCACGCGGCAGCACGAATAGAATGAACGAGGTCTTTTGCTGGGTCTTGAGGAAGACCGCGACGGCATCGGGTTCTTCCAACCCCGTGAGGTACATGAAGTTGGAGTTTTGACGGAACTCGTATGGGATATCATGGGTCATGTACTTGGTCGACGCAGCGTTCACCTGCCGGACAAGAATCGGAGCTGCTCAATCCTGACGCCCCGGTGTCATCATGTACCCACCAGAACCAACGTACGATCAGCGCCGAGTTGTCCGGCAGACTCTCGAACAACTGCTTGCGGCGGAACTGGAACTCGTCCGCCGGGAGACCTGGGTCAGACACAAGCTCTCAATGCCGCGCACGCCTTGTTCCCTTTCGCCATTGTATCACCGCACCTGGCTGTAGCTCATGGCCCTGGACCGTGAACGGATTCGCGTGCGGCGAGTGCTGCGACGCGAGGCCGAGCGCGTGGCTGGACAACGCGCGTGCAGTGGCGCGCCGCGCCACAGAGGACGCTCGCAGCGCCGCCCATCGGCCGACGGCCTTGCGCATCGGGAGCATCGGATCCGGATCTGCTCTTTGTCACCTGGGGGGTTCGATTATTGAAGTTGCGCGAATGTCGCGCGAAGGTAACCCTATCGTAAAACCGTGGACCGGTTCAATGGATGGTGGACCGCGAACCGGCTGGAACGCCCAATTGGTTGGTCTCGTTGGGGAGTGCTTGAAAAGCTTCGACGCCCGACGTGCGAGACGGCACAGCGAGAAGTGGTGAAGGAACGCGAACAAGCGTTGAGCCTCTTTCTGCCTGTGGAAGCACATCGACCTGGCGCGTGTGTGTGATCGAGACGACTAGTTGATTTCCGACCGAGTGAGTGTAATCCGAGAAAAGCATCCGTCACCATGCCGCAGCACGAGCACATGGAGATGCACAAGAAGCGCCACGGCGTGCGCATGGACGCCGTGGAGAAGAAGCGCAAGAAGGAGGCCCGTGAGGTCCACCGCCGCTCGCAGTTTGCCCAGAAGGTGCACGGTCTCCGCGCCAAGCTGTACAACCAGAAGCGCTTCAAGGAGAAGGCCGCGATGAAGAAGACGCTCGCGCTCCACCAGGAGCGCACGAACAAGCACGGCAACGACGACAACATCCCCGATGGCGCCGTGCCGTCGTACTTGCTCGACCGTGAGGGCGTGTCGCGCGCCAAGGTGCTCAGTAACACGGTCAAGCAGAAGCGAAAGGAGAAGGCCGGTAAGTGGGAAGTGCCGGTCCCCAAGGTCAAGCCGATTGCCGATGACGAAATGTTCAAGGTGCTGCGGTCGGGCAAGCGCCGCAACAAGGCCTGGAAGCGTATGATCACGAAGGCGACGTTCGTGGGTGAGAACTTCACGCGCAAGCCGCCGAAGTACGAGCGATTCATTCGCCCGAGCGCCATGCGGTTCAAGAAGGCCCATGTCACACACCCCGAGCTCAAGACGACTTTCCAGCTTGACATCATTGGCGTCAAGAAGAACCCGCAGAGCGCGCTGTACACACAACTTGGCGTGATCACGAAGGGTACGATCATCGAGGTGAACGTCAGCGAGCTCGGTCTCGTCACGACGTCGGGCAAGGTCGTGTGGGGCAAGTACGCGCAGGTCACGAACGTGCCCGAGAACGACGGCTGTATCAACGCCGTGCTTCTCGTGTAAATAGAGCGTGTTCCTCGCGTCCGTACGTCCAGTCCTGCATATCCAAAACATGAATATCTAACTTGCTCCACCCTTCATACTGAGTTTCGCGTGCGTAGCTTTCGTTTGTGTTGGTATGGTCAGTGTATCGATCGAGGAGGTCAATCATCGACCGTAGTCGAGATATGGCTGGACGGAGGAATTGTGGGAGAATGCGCATGGTTTCCAATGTATTATTTATGGTTGGTGGGGTATTTACTTTCCCTAGTACTTCTCAACAAGGCCCACGTACGCAAGACCCGAGTCAGCGCAGGCAGCGATGAGAGCGTACTTTCCGCCCTCCTTCTGGAGCTTGTTCGAGGCAGTGTTGACGAGACGGCTACCCGTGGCGCCGAACGGGTGTCCAAGCGTGAGCGAGCCACCCCACGAGTTGAGCTTCTCACGGGGCACACGGCCAACCGGCTTGTCGAGGCCGAACAGCTCCTTGCAGGCCTCAGCCGACTCAAGCGCGTTCAGGTTGGCAAGCACCTGGCCAGCAAAGGCCTCGTGGATCTCGAAGTAGTCAATGTCATCAATCGTGAGGTTGTTCTTGGCGAGCACCTTCTGGATGCCAAAGGCAGGGCCGAGAAGCAGGTCTTCGAACGGGTCAACGGCAACAAAATCCCAGTCCTTGAGAACCGACTTGGGCTTGTAGCCGAGCTCAAGGGCCTTGTCCTCCGACATGATCAGAGTCGCGGCGGCACCATCCGTCAAGAACGACGAGTTGGCTGCCGTGTGGGTGCCGTGCGGCTTAATGAAGGCCGGCTTGAGCTTCGAGATCTTCTCGTAGGTCGACTCGGTGTTAATACCGTTCTCTTCGGTCGAGCCCTTGTACGGGATGATCTCGCCCTTGTACTTGCCCTCAGCGTGGGCCTTCGCGGCCTTCTGGTGCGCTTCGATCGTGTACTCATCCATGTCCTTGCGGGTCACACCGAAGCGGGTCGCGAGACGGTCACTCGACGAACCCATGATTTCCTTCGTGTGGAAGTTCTGGATGGCCGGTGCCTCGGGCGCGAGGTCGCTGAGCTTCAGGCCTTTGAGCAGCTTCAGGATGCCGGGCACACCGCCCTTGCTAGCCTTGGCAAAGCCGATGAGGCGCTGGCGCACGGGGCGCGAGAAGCGAATCGGCACGTCCGAGAACGTCTCCACACCGCCGGCGAGCACGATATCGGCCTTGCCGGCAAGAATCTTCTCCGCGCCCGTGCAGATCGCCTGGCTCGACGAAATACAGGCCATGGTGACCGTGTGCGCGGGCACGTGCTTGGGGATGCCGGCTCCGAGCGCGGCCTCACGGGCAATGTTGGACGTGCGCACTTCCTGGATGACCGTGCCGCCGAGCACGTAGTCGACCTTGCTCGGGTCGAGCGCCGCCTTGACAAGCACGCCCTTGTAGGCGTCGCGCAGCATGTCGTACGCGAGCGCGTCCTTGTAGACCGTGCCCGACTTGGCGAACGGCAGGCGCACGCCGTCGACGACGACGACGCGCTTCTCCTTGGCGGCCGCGGCCTTGCTGAAGGCGCGCGTCTGCGCGAAGAGCGAGCGGCGCGCGTGGAGCATGGTGAAAGTGTGGAGGTGCTGGGGAGCTTCGGGTTCCGCGGGGAAATTGCAGAGTCACCCTCGTACGCAGTCGACCGAGGGACGTGTCGGAGCTGCTCGCCTCCCGGGCGAAAAAGGATCGGGCTCACGTCCAAAACGACGTACATAAAACCTCGGAAGAACAGCCATCCCGCGACAACATCCCACGCAAAAAACGTGGCTTTTCGTGCTCGGTGGTCGAGAGCGAGGGAAATAACCTCATATTTACGCGAGGTTTTGACAGTAAAACCTTACAAACGGCAACTTTTGCAGCGAAACCCAAGATGCCGACGTGAAGGGACGTGCGTGTCACTCTTCCAAATTGAAGTGCGGAGGTCAAAGTCACAAACACATGGAGTAATACGCAGGAGGTTGACGGGGACGATATGACACGAACCCACGGGGGAGTATGCATTCCCCGTATCAGCAGATCGAGAAACATGATGGATGGAGGCGCATAGGTGGGTGAGGCGTTTCACGTGGATAGAGAGTGCCTTGGTCATGACGATTACGATTTGTGTATGGGTGCGCTGTGGGAGCAGGTCCAGTCCGAGTCGCCACGGCTGCTATGAGACCCGACGAGGGAAATGCCTGCACATGCCATCAACGTCCAAGGAGGAGGTGAGGACCTCACCTCCTCCTTGGGCGTTGATGGCTTCCTCACCGAGGAAGCCCATGCTCGTGCTTCTCACGTCATAATCCCGCATTCGTGTCTCATATTGTGAGCGAAGTCGCTGTGCACGACCGTCACTTTCGGCGATGAGCGCATGGGGTCGTCGCGGTCGACCGTTTTGGCCTCGTCGCATGAGCTTTTCTTGATGATCGTAGACAAACGAATAACTCGCTGGTCGTGCTCCTACCGACCAGTGCGAGGTCACTTCATCTCGCCGAGGTGGTGTGCGTTTGATGCGTTTCAAAGGCCGAAGGCGTGACCAACCATGGATCAAAGAGTCCCGCGACTATTCTAAGGCTCGAGTCGCTGAGCCTCGTGTGTATTGATCCTGAGCTTATCCGAGGGGGCAGTCGTCGTTGGGGTCCCATCGATTCGATCCAGAGTTGTCGCCTCTGGATGAAAGCTTTCCGCAAATAGGGTATTACATTCTTTGGATACTCAAAACAAGGTATATATTAGTGTAGCCCACATATCAACACCCCACAATCGTCCGTCATGAGCGAGCTTGCGACGTTGCGCCGGCTGCGCGCGACCAACGCCAAGCTCATGAAGGGCAACTTGGCGCTGCTCACGGCCATCCGCGAGACGGACTGCGCGATCGAAGACGACTGGCGCGAGCTCCAGGCGTGCTGCGCGCGGCTCGAGCAGCGAGGACTCCACATCCCTGCGAGCTGCCTGGCGCTGATGGGCGCGGCCGACCCGGCGTCTCCGCGGCACGAAGGCGACACACACCATGCAGTTGACCAAGACATGATGGAAACTCCCGAGCAGTCGGGTGCAGCAGCGGAACGTGAAGAGACCAAGCCGACTTCCTCCGTGCTGTCGGTGCGGAGCGTCCTGAACGCGGCATCCTCCTCTCCATCAGATGAAGACACCGGCAACGACGATACGCGTAGCGACGATACGAGAGACTCGGTCTCGGACAACGGATCGGCGTAGGGCCATGGACGATGGTATCAGTTAGTTGGAGACACATATTACGAAGAGCCCTCGCGCGCGTCGCCATGCCGTCGGGATCCTCGAGGTCATTCTCCCTCTGTCTTCCCCCAGGGGGGTATAATTTATTCATCGACCATGGACTTTTATTGAGGTTTTTCATGGACCGTGATTGAGGTTTTATTTCGCGTTTGGGGTCGCGCGGAGCTCTTGGACGGCAATCGTTCGATCCGCACCAGCGACAAGCCCCACACGCTGCCACCGACGATGCTCGCGGCCACGACCAAGCACGCGCGCGCGTGTCTGCGCAAGAACGACGGCGCCAAGGTGCTCTCGCGCGCCTTCGGGTACGTGCTCGGAAAAGCGCATTCCATGTCCATGGCGGTCTCTGGCGGAGACCTGTCCCACGCCCAAGACGGCAGGCTGATAGTCATGGTTTTCGATGTAGGCACCGCGTGAGCATGGTGCTCAAGGAGGACGTCAACAACCTCGGTTACCGCGGTGACGAAGTGAGCGTCAAGGCCGGCTTCGCGCGTAACTTCCTCTACCCGCAGAAGCTCGCGGTGTACGCGACGCCGGAGAACCGCATCAAGTACAAGGTCGACCGCGAGTCGACGGACGAGGCCGAGGCCGAGAAGGAGCGCGCGCTCAAGCAGATCATCTCGCGTATCGAGGCCTCGACGGTCTACTTCAAGCGTCACACTGCCAGCAAGTCGGACATCAACCTCCACACCTGCGTCACGTACGTAGCCTCGCTGGTCACCGTGACCGATAGCGTGCTCGTCCGTTTTGCTCACTCTCCTGACTTCTTTTGACCAACGCACAGGGTCCAGGAAATCTCGGACATGCTGGACAAGCAGCACGGCATCATCGTTGGCGTGGCTCGTATCGATCTGCCGACGCCTATCAAGGTATGTGTTGATTGATTGTGTTGACCTCTACATGGCTCGTCCAGCTGACGACTCAATTGCAAAACTCCATTACTGCTCTCTAGACGCTTGGCACGCACTCGGTCAAGGTGCGCGTGGATGACGAGGTCGAGAAGGAGGTGGCGGCGGCCGAGGCGGCCGAAGGCGTCGAGGTCCAGGCTGTGGACCACTCCAAGAAGCAGTTCGTCAAGCTCAACGTGCAGATTGTCCGACGATAAACGCACATCAATGCTTGCGCTCCGTCACGCTTGCTGTCTAACTACGCCATCAAAGAACTCTGGATCGGGGGATGCCGCCTCGTGGGGGGCAATGTGATTGATCCCCCATGTTCACCTATCGCGCGTTGGTAGATAGTGAGTGTACGCCGGAAAGCACCACGAGCAAAATCCAATAGAAAGACATGTAAACCCTCCCAACACGTCGGTCTGTTTGAACTGTTTGCTCCATGTCGGACTTCTGAACTGCCGGAGGAGCATCATCCACGCGCCACACGCATTCCGTTCGCTTTCCCTCGCGATTGGTCCATGTCAGTCACGCGGGGGCAACTTTTTGGCGCGCGTCGGTGCATCACATTCAACACCCGCGTCCATTCTGCAACTTGCCGTGTTCTTCCCAAGCCACCATGGCCGCCGCTGCGCTTCGCAAGTCAACTCGCTCGAAGGTTGCCACCAGCACCGTCAAGAAAATGTCGTCGACAGTGACGAAGCCCACAGCTGCCAAAACCCAGCACGTCGAGTGGCGCGGCCGCCGCATCACTGCATTTGGTACGTGAACGAAATCGTGTGCGTGCCCAAGAGCGCTGACTCGATTGTTCATTTTCGATTTCTATCTGCCGGGTTTGCTCGCAGAAAAGAGTGTCTACGAGCTGATTTCAACGGTACGCCTGATAGTGTGAGCTTGGAGGGACGCCGTTTGTCGATGCTGACGTGCTGCGTTGTTCTCGGTCCTATGTGGAAGATCCCCGAGGGCAAAGTCAGCACATACGGCGCGATCGCCAAGGCGCTCAAGTCAGGGCCGCGGCCCGTCGGGCAGGCGCTTCGAGTACGTAACTCTAGAAGTGCACGTAGCAGTGAGCTCCCCCCTCACGTTCTCGCTTGGTCTCCACTGCAGAAGAATCCGTTCGCGCCGCAAGTGCCGTGCCACCGCGTGGTCGCCGGCGACCTGGACATTGGCGGCTTCAAAGGCAAGGCATCGCGCTCATCGGCACAAAGTTACATTGCTAGTATTGTGTGCTAATACATCCCTTGTCCTGCAGGCTCCAAGGGCGAGGAGTCGCCCCACATCTGCGAGAAGCGCGAGCTGCTGGGCAAAGAAGGCGTCAAGTTCACCCACGATCTGAAGGTACACAACCCCTTCTCGGCGAAAATGCGTCCAATCCAGGATGGTTAACACCTCTCTTTTACAGGTCCACGAGACTTGCGTCCATGAGTTCTAACCGCCAATGTATGTTGCCTATTATCCCTTATCATGTCGTGTCTACTTTAAACGATCCGTGGGCTGGAGATACCGCCACTGGCCGACGGGCAACGCGCCGAGCGTGATGCCGCCGATGCGCACGCGCTTGAGCGCCACGACGTCCACGCCGACGTACTCGCACATGCGCCGAATGTGGCGGTGCTTGCCCTCCGTGAGCACGACGCGCAGTTGGTTCTCGTTCAGCACTTCGACGCTCTTGGCCTTGTAGGTCACATCGTCGATCGTGACGCCGCGGCGCAGCGCTCGCAGCTTTTGTTGGACGTCCTTGGAGGCCTCGTCCAGCTTGACGTTGACGCGCACGAGGTATTCCTTCTCGACGCCACCGCTGGGGTCCAAGATACGCTTGGCGAGCGTGCCGTCCTGCGTGAAGATGAGCAGCCCGGTCGAGTTGACGTCGAGCCGGCCACACACGGCCATCTTGGGGAGCGCGATCGGCTCGCGCGTCTCGCCGCGCGGCTTGACCTTGTTGAGATCGACGCATTCGTTCTCGAACGTGAGCAGCTTGACCGCCGGCACGAGCGCGTCTTCGGGCTGCGACGACACAAAGCCCAGCGGCTTGTTGAGCAGCACGGTCACTTTCTTGCGCTGGTGGCGCTGCGCCGGGAAATCGAGCTGCACGTCGGCATCGAGGGGCACGAAGCACCAGTCGGCGCGCACTTTCTCGCCATTCACCAACACGCCGCCGTTCTGGATGTAGACCTCGGCCTCGCGGCGCGAGCAGAGCCCCTTCTGGGCCATGAGCTTGGCGAGGCGGATCTTGCCTTCGCCCGGGCCGCTGCCGTTGGATGGCGCATCGCTCAGGCGCAACGCTTGCGAGACGTGGAACCAGCGCGCAGCGACAGGAGAAGACACATGGCGACTGACCGCGGTGGGAGACGCACGGCGAAGCGCCGACGCTATCGGGAGGAGCAGCATACTCAAGGTGTGGGGCGTGCTGGTCACAAAAATGGAGAGCTCCCAAACCAATCACAACTGACAGACAAGGGGTTTCCACTAAGTACGCTTTTTGTATCTTGAAGCGACGTTGACGCTGGGATCGTGCGACGAACTTGGTCAATTGCGTGAGCTCGATTGGTATTTCGAGGATGCCGCACGAGTGACGGCTGACCAAGGCAGGCTCGTCATTGCAGAGAGAGACCAGAGCTAGTATCTGTCTTGAGCGAGACACTTGCAGTGCAAGACCCGACCACGAGAGGAAAATGGACCCTGGCTTGGCTTGTCCGCTCGACGCCGCCGCGCCGTCCCCTGACTCGCGCCACGTCGTCTTCGACATGCGCGTGCTCGTGCACGGCTGCGCCAACATTCCGCATGACGCCAATGCACGCGTCCACTGCAAGTGGAAGTTGCCGAGCTCCGGAATGGGCCACCGCGCCGGCCAGCTGCCGGGCGTGGACACGACGTCGACGAATCTCGCCGCATGGGGGGCCACGATCGAGCTCCCCGGGTGCGTGTTCCGCGTGGACCCAGCCTCAATGCTGCTCAAGCCGTCGATTTTGCGCCTGTCGGTCCGGCAGGAGAACCGCTTCGCGCTACAAGGCTTCACGCGGCTCGGCATCGTCCAGATCGATCTCGCGGATTTCGCCGGACAGAACGCCGTCGATCGCACGTATTTGCTCGAACGAGCCCGCTTGAACTCGACACTGAGTGTGCGTGGTCGGGCCACTTTTGTACGAGTGAAAGCCCGTTCATAAGGAGTGTTTGGTGTACATGCAGGTGACTGTGTTTGGAAAACAAGTGAGCGGCGATGTCATGTTTCGTCGCCGTGGTTCAGGGGGCGATGGTGCTGGTACCCTTCTTGATGCGAAGAACAGTAAACCGCGCTGTGACGAAGACGGTTGTCCGCACTATGTCTGTCCTGATGATGCATTTTGTGGTAGATGATGCGCGGCAGAGAGGAAGGACGAGATCGGAGACTCGCTCTATGATTCAAAACGCAGTCAGTTCAGCCCAGCCAACACATCCGTACGTCCACGACCATAATATCTACCAAGTCGTCGGAGATATATTACGCATCTCGGAAGAAAACCGACAGAGTCGAGACCCCTCACAGGTTGATACTTCCCAATAATGACCGGCAGGCTTCTACTCCATGGATTCGTCTCCCTGGTAATCCACGAGTCTGTTTGCGGGTCCTTCCGACAAAAGTTGTAGGTTGCTAGTCAACGATGCGAAAGACCGCGGCGTTGGGTCGGTGTGCTGCGACCGAGTAGAAGGCTGGGTCTTGGCGAAACTGCCCTGGCCACTCTCCGCCAGAATCGCGGCCGATAGATTTTTCGAAAGCAAAGACTGCACGCGCTTCTTCAGTTTCAAGTTGACCGGGTTCGTCTCGAAATCATGGCGATCAAAGGCGCGATCGATGGACTGCAGATACGCCATGACAGCAAAGATCTGCTCGGACGATAAAACTGATGGTGTTTCTTGCAAGAGTGACTCGATGTGGCCGAGCAACACAGCTCGCAACCGCCGAGGCGCAGTGGAAGAAGCTACCAGATCTTGGATGCGACTAGCTGCTTGCTTGGACACAAAGTTGACTTGGGCCTTCATCTGTTCGTGATCATCGGAGCCCAATGGAAACGATTCTTTAAGCTGTAGTTTCAGAGCAACGCGATCTTCTAGGACGAGGTTCAGTTCACGGTACATCACAAGCCATTTGAGCTTCTTTGTGCGTGCAAGCTCGGGCTGCGTCTCCAAAAATTCCACCGCTTCGAAAAGTGCCGCCAACGAACCTGAATTCTCGCATTCGTCAAGCACAAGCTCACTGATGGCGTCTGTTTCGTCCATGTGATTACCACGCAATGCCCACTGCAGCGCAGCAGCAAAGGATTGATTGTTCTTGCACTCGAGTGACCGACGAAGACAGACCTGTCGCTGCGCCTGCTGCATACCCTTCTTGCCGTGGCAAAAACTGAAAAGTCGATCGGCCATGGCGTCGCTATTGATCGGTTCTTTCGCGAGTGCTGAACGGCAAGCAGCTAATCCGTACACTGGACACTTCTCAAAGTAACCTGTAGTGAACTGCCACGTGCCTCGACAGAGAGACACTTCCATCGCATACTGAAGCAGAAAGTACTCATGCAGAGTACAGCCGTATTGCTCCACAACTTCGTCGCCGGTGATGACACTCGACTTGGCGAGCAAATCGGTGAGATGCGCTGACATCCAGTGGAAGCCCATCGCGTGAATGTCCTGGACTGCGCTCTGCACGTCGTACTCGAGGATCGCGAGCACGATGCAGTCGAAGTTGTTCATGGTTTCCTTTGTGTTTTCCTTGTGGAACGCCTGAAAGCAGTTGGCCATGAGGAATTCGAACCGGTGCGCGATCGCCTTCGGCTCCTCGAGGACGAGCCGCGCCATCATGAGCTCGTACCATGTCGCGCTGAGCGATTGAAGGGTCTGCGCATCGGCCGTCATCACGTCCAGCAATTTCTTGAACTCGCTGCGACCGCGCACAAAGCCGTCCGTGTTCACGAGGTACTGGCACGCGTCGCGCCAGTTCTGCCACTCGATCTGCTGGCGGCTCTGGCCGCCGGGCATACACAGCAGCAGTCGCTGGATACTCTGGAAGCTCTCGCGCGTGGCCTCGTTGGCCTGCGAGTCACGCGCAAACACGGCGCGGTATGCCGAGTGCTGCGACAGCACGCCCCACGCCTGCGCGCCACAGCCCACGGCCACGAGGCCGTAGACGGTCGGCCAAAACGCCTCGTCGTCTTCGTGCTTCTCATCGACGCCACCGGCGAGAGCGCGCAAGCGCTGCGTGTTGGCGTCGAGCTCGTCCATCTTGGCGCTGCCATAGTGTTCCTGGAGCCAGTGCGCGAGATCGTACGCGAGCCGCGGGTCGTCGCGCGCGCGGCGCTGGATAAACAGCACTTCGCACAGGTGCCACACGGCCAGCGACACCTTGAGCAGGTCCAGCAGCTCGTCGTCGGCGCTGTCGTCCGTCGCGCGGTCTTCGCGCGCGAAAATGGCCGTCTTGAGCGCCTCGCGGTACTCGCGGCTCGCGCGCACGATCTCCTGGGGCACGAGATCGCGCCCGACGCGCGCCTTGTCGTCGTGGAGCCGCTGGAGCCGCATGAACACGTCGAACGACGCCGCCACGAGCGTGCGCAGCTCCTTGGGCATGGCCACCTCGGCCGTTGTCGCCGTCGTGCGGGGCTGCCAGTCGGCGGCGCCGACACCCCACGCGAGCGCCGTGGCACTGCCAGCCGCTGCCACGATGGGCAGCTGGCTCGTGGTCTTGAGGATCTCCATCGCGGTCTGCGGCGCGAAGGCCGCGGCGCGGAAGACCGAGGACGACGGCGCCATCCCCACGGTCGTTGTCGCCTCACTTTGTTTCGGTCGAGTGAGTGAGAGAGAGAGAGCCCCGCCATCCGCGCCAACAAACAAACCGGCCCCCCCAAAACAACCAGCATCTGAGGCGGCGACCGACTCAGATTTTTGTTTCTGAGGAGAAGGCGAGTACACCTGAAAGTAGATGGAAATGAGCCAAAGCTACCTTGATATGGTAAAAGTGTGGTGTCCGCGAAGAGGCGCTATGGCTGATGGACCTCTTGTGCCGCCGGAAGGTTGGCGGTAGCACACACGAGACGCAGGCCGAAGACCCCTAGGGACGAGTAATCACAGCAACTGTGGGATGCCGAAGAACATCGTGAAGCGCGCGGCCGAGTTCTGCGTGACGCCAAAGTTCGAGCGCATCTTTGACGACTTTGCGCGGTACGTGCCAACGAAATCCTCGCCCCACGACGTGTCGTCACGCCGAATGCGGCAGAACGGCGTGTGGTGCAGCTCGTCCATCGTTTACATCACGCTTTGTAAATGGTTGTCTCATGGTTTTACAACCGAGACTGGCTAACACTGGCGTGTGATGGCTGCACCTCCAGTGACCACGCGGATGCGTTCATGGACGCCGTTGAATCGAAAGGAGGCGACGTCGAGCACAAACACGAGTGAGTCTTGCACACGAGTGCATTATGCACATCATCGGTTGCCTGATGCTGGTGATCTGCGTCGCCATAGGTATAAGGAGCTCCACGACCAATTTCTGCAGTTGTTCGAGACTGAGCTCTCAGGTATGTGGCAGCCTGGGCTACGGCGTCTGCACGACTTCCAAACAGAGCTGACAGTGTGCTGTATAGACTTTGTCGAGTCTGAGGGGTCGACGGTCGAGGAGTTTTTCAGCGAGTGCAGGGAGATCTCCGAGGGCCAGTATACTGCGCTCTTTGAGGAACACCAATACGCGTGGTTCGTCGAGCGCCTGCTCGCATGCATGGATTATAAGCAGTTTTACGGGCTCATGGTGAACGAGGCGCGCCGCCAGAGCCGCAAGTGAACCGACGCAACCGTACGCAAGTTGTCCAAACACTGCCGATCGCAATACACACATGCTTTTCACAATCTCATCTCATGGATGGCAGATCCGGCTTAATGATTGGTCAAAACGCCACCTCAGCATTGCTCTCTTCGGCATTCCCCATTTGGTGCAAAACAGAGCTACCATGGTTCCGGAGACGCGCACGGCGCGTACGTTTGTGTGGGGCTCAGGTGCGGTAGTGAACAGTGCTATCACTCTTATGGACATGCAATTGTGATGACGGTGATCCACTGCGCTGGAGACCACCAGGCGGCGCCGGGCAGCTTGGACTCGGGAACGTCGAGGATTTCGCGCTTCCACAGGAACTCGATACGCACGAGGTGCGGAGGCCGGCTTGTTCCCATGCATAGGAGAGATATCAGGCTCAATTGGTGCTTGTGCGATGTCTCTACAGCTCGTTCACGCCACAATCATATCGGGTGGATGCCACAGCGCAGGTAAGACAACACAGGCGGTCGAGTCGCGTAAGATGAGCTTTCAATCGACTGACTTCGCGCATGGCGTACAGGCTTTAGCAATCAAGGCCAGCTCTACGTGTGGGGCGATAATGAGAAAGGACAACTCGCAATGGCACGCGAAGTAGAGAGCCTTGCCGCGCCCACAAGAGTTCCCACCCAGGTTCGTTGCCTTCGATACTTTTGACCTGGAAATCGACGCACTGACTGAACCTTGGAATGACATCTACAGAACATGCAGGCGCATGATGTTGCCTGTGGTTGGTCACACACAATCCTTGTTGCTGCCGTTCGACCACGTGAGGACGATGGTCAACCCCATGAGGCACTCCTTTCGTGTGGAGCGCATGAGCATTATCAGCTTGGTCGTACCTCGTCCACCGAACATCCTCCCAGCGTGCCTTGTGCAATTGACTTGCCATGCTTAGCGACCGGTCGTCGTGTAGTGAGCGTTTCATGTGGATGGAAACACTCGCTGCTCGCTCTTGACGATGGGTCGGTTTATTCGTGGGGAAGCGGTCGCCACGGTGAACTCGGACTCGGTGGTTCGCAAGTGACAGCCCCACAGCCAACGCTTGTCGCCATACCGAATGAAGCTGCTATCGACACTGTGTGCTGCGGATGGCAATACTCAGTGCTGTTCTCAAGACGAACCGGCTTCATTTACTCGTGTGGAAACAATCGACACGGCCAACTGGGTGTACCAAAGACCAGCGAGCCATCACGCACCCAGCCAGCGAAGGTTCTTGACGCGCGTGGCCAGCCGCTGGAGGCTGTTGATATCGCCGTGGGATGGCACTTTGCAGTGTGTCTGAGCAAAGATGGGAAGCTGCTCTCATGGGGGAAAGGGGCCCATGGGCAGCTCGGTCTCGGATCGTTTGAGACGGTGGACATTCCGACGGTTGTGCAGTTTTCCGGCTGTGTGACTTCAATCGCTTGTGGCAGTGAGCACACCATGGTCGTGACAGACCAGGGGGAGCTCTTCACGTGCGGGTGGGGCGAACACGGTAATCTCGGTGCGTTTGCGTACAATTGACACTGAGCGTACTGCACAGATTAACTCTCATGTTTGGATTAGGCCACAACGACACCGAGAACCGTAGCTCACTAACAAAGGTCACTTTTTTCTCTGAGGGCGACTGGCACGTCGAGGCAGTCTCAGCCGGCGGGGCCGTCTCGATCGCCCACGCTCGCTCTGCGCTGATGCACTGAAGCTGTTGCGGACCATGGCTTCACGAATGCTCCTGATTTGTAGTCCAGATCCATATTGACCAGACTGTTGCTGACCACACTTTCCGTTTTGAGTTTATTTCCACCAATCACAAACGTCTATTTTCAACCAATCGTACCCTCCCGTAGCTGCTCGCTCGGCTTCAAGAGGGGTTCTCTCTTCGCTGTCGTCGCTGTGAGTGAGCGGGAGGTAAAAGTCCGACGCAGTTCTCCGAGCGGCGCAAACGCGAGAAACGGTACGTCGGCAACTGGCCACCTCCGTGTATGGCGCGCTCCCCACGTGGCGCTGCGTTAGGGAAATAGACTAGGGGGCTCGCACCACGTACGCACCGCCTCTTTCCCTGTCTCCCGCTTTTCCCCACCGCCGTTTGTGTACTCTTCGCGGGGAGTTTCACGAGCGAAGGGAGGGAAACGAGAAGAGCGGAAGTTGCGATCTTGCGACGGCATCGGCGTGTGTGCTGTCTCCCCCTGTATTTACATCACGCGTGCGTGCGGTGGGAGTGGTCGATGGTCGGGTGGCTGACTGTCGGCGCGTGATATGGTGTAGCAACAAGATCATGGCGCGTCCAGGTGGTGAAGTCGTGATCGGTGCGTATGTGTATCCTCAGGGATATCCCAAGCCCCCGAGTTCTAATAGTGTACCATGTCTGCAGTGCCCCGCAACTTCAAGCTCCTCGAGGAACTCGAGAGCGCTGAGAAGGGCCATGGCGACATGAGCATTTCGTTCGGTCTGGAGCAGGCCGACGATATCTTCCTCACAAACTGGATCGGCACGATCCTCGGTCCCGCCGGTGTACGTTTTCTCGTATAATTGCCGACTCGGTGACATCTTATCTCTCATGATGATGCGTTCGTATGCCTCTCAGACCTGCCACGATGGTCGCATCTACAGCCTCCGCATCCACTGCAGCGACCAGTACCCGCACTACCCGCCGGAGTTTTACTTCACGAGCCGCATCAACATGAGCTGCGTGGACCCTCAGAACGGTCGCGTGGACCCGCGACGACTTGGCGCACTTGCCAACTGGAACCGTAACAACGGCATCGAGACAGTGCTTATCGCGCTGCGCGCTGAGATGGCATCGCCCACGAACCGCCGCCTGCCCCAGCCGCCTGAGGGATCGATGTTTTAGAGCGTCTGGACGAAACACTGCGCTGAAGTGACTTGCTAGCAGCAGCATGCATGCAACCGACAGCGTCGACGCGAGTGTTGAAGAAGTAGGAGAAGGAGGGTTGTAGGCGCGAAGCAAACCGCCAAGCGCGATCCAGAATAATACAATTTTCTCTATTGCATAGGTTTCAAAACTGGTCGAGTCTCTCCGTCTCTGTAGTTATGGGAAGATCGGTTGATACGTTTTTCACAGAGCCTCGGAGTGCTGCGTGTGAGAATGAGTGTGCGAGTGCGATCGGCGCATTCTTAGGAGAGGGAACTTGATGAGGTGCACCAGCATGGCAATCCCTCGCACGAAGTCGAGGCCAGTGGCGATCGCTGATAATGGCACTAGCAGGTAGCTCACGAACCGCAGTCCCTTGGAGGCCATGCCCGGCATGGGGAGAATTAAAAGCAGATACAAAAGCATCTCTCGCGCAAACGTACAGAGGCCATTGATCTGCTGCCACCGATAATCCCACACGGCGATGCGCTTGAAGAGCGGGTGCCAATGCCGGCGGTGCTCGATGAAGCCGCACAGCGACGCCCCGACGTTGATGGAAAACAGCGCGAGTTCAAACACGAGTACTGCTCGAAACGACTCGTGGAGGTCCGGGTAGAGCCGCTCGAGCGACGTGTACACGGCCACCATCGAGAGTTGGTCGAGCACCATCGACACGGAGCTCATGCACGACACGAGCACCCCGCTTTTGATCCACAGCGCGAGCCGTCGCGTCGTGAGGTCACAAATCACCATGTACGCGATGGTCGCAAGCAGTTTGTCGCGCAACCGGTCACCATCAAGGCTGAGCACGTGGCGTTGCTGCTGGAAGATCGCGAAGAGACTGTAGATGAGCAGCGCACGCAGGCACTCGAGCACGGGCGCGACACAGACCGCGAAAAAGTGGGCGACTAGCGACTTGTCCGAGACCACGTTCCAGTACCGCGAAAAGACGTACACTTCGTATAATCGGCGGTCCTTCGAGACGCTCGCGGCGATCTTGCGGCGCACCGGATAAGGCGCCGGCGATAGACAGCCCACGCAGAAATCCGAATCGCTATGGCCGATCTGCATGGTGCCACTTGGGTGCGATGACACACAGTGGAGCACGCGAAAGTCCTTCTTGCCGTCCTCGGAGATGCTGAGCGACGCGACTGTGTACGACATTTCAGTTGAGTTTTCACTCTCGCCTCCCAGTCGGCAGAACAAACATCCATCAACGCACCTTCAATCATACACGGATCGAGGAGAATGACCTCGTTCGTTCGGCCCTTTTGAAAGAACGGCGCGTGAGGCAGCGAGCCGTCCGGTCGGGTCCAGAACAGGAACGGCTGCAGCAAATTGGCCGTGTCCATGTCGATGCTGCCGGGCGAGCACCAGATCGTGACTTCGTCCCCTGCGAGCAGAATGTACCGGCGCGGGAACCGGAACACGCGCGTGGCGTTGGCGTCCGCGACGACGTATCCCGTGAGGTCGATCGCGTCCTCGGACGGGTTCGAGATGACGAGAAACTGCTTTTGTGTGTCGACGCGTGAGATGTAGAGCTGCTGCATGACCACTTTGTGGCAGATTTGCATGGAGCCACGCGCGACGCGGCGGTCGAGCGCCGGCAGCCGCAGCCGCCGCTGCAGCGAGAAGGTCATGGCGGCGACGGAGCAAATTCAGATGGCGCGCCACTTCCTCCCGCCAAAAAAAGCCAAACGGCGCGCATGGGGGTTGTGCCTCGAAAGAGTGACTACGCTTGGGACTGGATACCTGTCATAGTGGATGCACACCGCATCTACTGGATAACGTAGGGTATTTGTTTTCGCTTGATATTAATGTGGAAATATCGATGAAGTGGGAAGTCTTGAAGGCAGTAAATACGTTTTGGAGGATTCTGACCGTGTGCGAGTTTTCAGTTGGAGGGGGCAAGCACTTGGTGACCATGACTGAGGCCGGCACAACACGAGAAATGGAGGCGGCACAGCGAGCGTCGCCTGCGGACGACGTGGAGATGACGAATGGAGATGCGCGTCCGGACTCCGAGACCTCCGATGCCGTCGTGTCCGATGTGCCTCCTGCCGCTTCAAACGACGTCCAGCAAGCAGAACAAAACGCTGCGCCGCCAGTGACTCTAGCTTCGGGAGAGAAGACCGAGAGTGGAGAACACGCTCCGACTTCCAGCACTGACGTGGAGACCCCCGTGGCAGCGGTCTCCTCAACAGACACAACAAGCCCTGCGCCCTCGAATGGTGGTCCAGCGGATGTGGTGTCCTCCGCGAAGGATGTCAAAATGGAGGACGCGACAATGGAAAACTCGGCATTGTCGGCAAAGCGCAAGGAAGCGGAGACAACGGAGGGCAGCGCGACTACTGCTGAGGTATCACCAAACCCAGTCGAGCAGTCCAATGCTGAGCCTAGTGCAAAACGACTAAAAGTCACGGCCAAGCCCAGCGAAGACGCTGCGCAGCCACATGCGCCGGCCCCGGTGGCGTCTGTCGCGGCCGCCGCGGTCTCTGCACCCATCATGATGTCGCGCGATGACATGGCGAAGCTCGAAGAAGACACGGGGCTGCTCAAGTTCGACGTGATCACGAACGACGGCACGCCTGAGCACATGGTGCAGCTCACGACGCTCAAGAACATCTTTGCGCGTCAACTTCCCAAGATGCCGCGCGAGTACATCGTGCGCCTCGTGTTTGACCGGAACCACCGCTCGATGGTGATTCTCAAGAACAGCAAGACCGTGATCGGCGGGATCTGTTACCGCCCATTCGAGCCGAACCATTTCGCCGAAATCGCGTTCTGCGCGATCAACGCGGCCGACCAGGTCAAGGGGTACGGAACGCGTCTCATGAACCACCTGAAGGAGTATGTCAAAGCGTCGGGCATCACGCACTTCCTCACGTATGCGGACAACTACGCGATCGGGTACTTTAAGAAGCAGGGCTTCGCCAAGGTTGTGTCCATGCCGCGCGCCAACTGGTTTGGCTACATCAAGGACTACGACGGGGGCACCCTGATGGAGTGCACCATCCACCATCAGATTAACTACCTGCGGATCACGTCCATGGTACATGCGCAGCGAAAGGTGCGATGTTGGTGCAGTCATTTTTTTGGTTTGCGCGGATGCTCAAACAGTTGTGTGTGGCTCTCCAGAAAATCCAAGACAAGATCAAAGAGAGATCCCATGCCGACATCGTGTACCCGGGCCTCACCCGGTTCGCGGAAGGCCGCACGATGGACTTGTATATGATCCCCGGCGTTCGTACGTTACTTTTTCTCATCTAGTCTCGCCTGGAAGGTGGTTTTGGTGGTGCTCACTTCCTTCGCTTTGGATTTGTCTACTATCAGAGGAAGCAGGGTGGACGCGGGCTGTCATCCGTAACAGCCGTGTCGGGTACGGTCGGCTCTATGGTGTTGTACAAATGGGTCAGGTCCCGGAAGTTCACACATTTTTTCTCTGTATGTGTGACCGTGAACAGCACTCGCGACCCCGGGAGCCTCAAGACGCAGTTGCAGCAGCTCTGGAAGCACGTGTCTAGCCACCGCAGTGCATGGCCCTTCCACGTACCCGTCGACACGACCATCGTGGTCGACTACTTGGACTACATCAAGGAGCCCGTGGACCTCACGCTGATCCAGAAACGTATCGAGAGCGGCCACTACCTCTCCAAGTCGGCGTTCAAAGACGATCTCGACAAAATGTGCAACAATTGCATGGTTTACAACACGCCCGACACCAACTACTACAAGTACGTACCCATCACTGTGATACTGTGATGATCCGCCTTACACTAACTGGTCCGACTCCATGTACCCGCTTCCACAGAGCCGCGAAAGATCTTCAAGAGTTCATTGAGAAGCGCGTGCAGGTCGCCAAGTGAACCCGCTTCAGATTGTTTTTGGGAGGGCATCTCAGCATCAGAGAGTACAGTAAGCCGCGGGAATGTGTGTTTGATTGGCCATAAACATATGTGTTTCTCGTTATCATCCAATCGCATTCACCTCAATGAGGTGAAAAGCCTTTCGATTGGCTAAAATAGATTGTCAGGTGCAAGATTAGGTCCTTTTGTTGGCGCAAGCATGTCATCTGGGCTTGAATCGTCGTCAGCCATCGCGGGGCATTTGCGATTCCTTCGTCTCTGTTCCGGTGATGATGGCGTCCCCCAGCGAGACCATGCTCGAGCAGGCCGAGCTCGGTCCGCTCTACGACTACGGCTCGCTCTACGAGGAGGACGCCCACGAGACGGTCATCTACCGGTACGCGTACGGCGACACCGTGGCCGTGCAGCTCACCGTGGCCCAGGAGCTCCAGGGCGATGTGCAGGTACTATTGGACGGGAGCGCTTGGTGCCTCCAACGGCGGAACACAGTCTCTCATTACTTAATTAATGGTGGTGTTGGGCAGTCTGGATTCTGCGTCTCGCCGGCGGCACAGGCGCTGTGCGAGTACCTCGAGAAGCACCGCACCGAGATTCCCAACGGCACGATCGTCGAGCTGGGCGCCGGGTGCGGCCTCGCCGGTACGTTTTTGATTGATGGGCTCTCACTCCCACGATTTCCGTTGCTGATGATTGTTGGTACGTGGCTTTTATTGTATGCGAAGGCCTCGCGATCGCCCAGCTCCGGCCCGACGCTACGGTCGTGTTCACGGACCACGACCCCGGTGTGCTCAAGACGGTCGAGTACAACTGCACACAGCAAGGGCGCAAGCACGCGACATGCCTGACGAAGCGCGTGCGCTGGGGCCCCGACGGTGCCGAGGAGATCGCAGCGCTGGAGCGGGACCTCCGGGCTCTACCCGTGGCACGCGGTCACGTCGACATGCTCGTCGGCTCGGATATCATCTACGCGCGCGAGGTCGTCCCTCAGCTCTTCTGGACCGTGGATCGTCTGCTCAAGCCCGATGCCACTGGCGTGTTCCTCATGTGCTCGAGTTACCGCTACGACGACGCGACGGAGCGCGAGATCGACGCCCAGTGTGTACGCTTTGGGCTCGCGCGCGAGATTCTCCACTGCGGACTCGGCGCGTCGAAGACGGGATCGCGCGTCCAGCGATTCACGCGCACACAAGCACACCAGTAACTAACAGCACGCACTGCCTGTCCAAACAAGACGGACAGTTTTTTTATCTAGCGGTTGAATCCATTCATTTATCTCCACCAATATGGATGTTCACTCGCTGAACCCGTACAATTTGTGGTCGATGATATACTCGGCCACTTTTGGCGCGACGCAGCGCCGCAGCTCGGTCTCGTCGGTGATGCCGCGCACATACGTCGATGAAATGTCGCTCAGCGATGGGATCGTGATAAAGCGGATGCGCTCGCGCTCCGACGCGGCCACAGCGTGTTCGTCCGGCGCGTCATACCCTTGGCGCGTCATCACGAGTAGCTTGACGAGCCGCTTGAGCTCGTCCCCATTCTTCCACTTGCCGGCCTGCAAGTCGGCAAAGGTGTCGCCGCCCAGCAGCATCGTGAACGCAGCGTCCGGGAACCGCTGCGTGAGGAACCGCACGAGATCGATGCTGCCGACGCGTAGCTCCTCGGGCTTGTCAGTCGAGTGTGTGAGGTGCTCGAAGAGCTCGCGTTCCAAGGGCTGCACGGATACGTGCGCTTGGTGCGTCTGCGACGTGTCGGGAGGTTGCGCCGCCGACGCGAGCGCGTCCACCGCGAGCCGGCACATGGCGAGGCGGTCGTCAAACGGCGCGAGCGCGTGCTTGGTCGAGTAAATGTGCTGGTACACGGGCAGAAGCCAGACCTCGTCGAAGCCCAGCGTGCGGCAGTGCGCCACGGCGCCCATGTGGCCCTCGACGCCCACGATCGGGTTGGCGGACAGGCCGTAGAGCAAGATCTCGCGCGACTTCATGACCAGCACGCGGGGAATGATCGTCATTTGTGGGGAAATGCCCCGCTTCATGCAAATCTATTTACGGGAATACCCAATTATGAAAAAGTCAATTACAAGATAGTTTTTGACCATTTCTTCCAATCGACGCGTAGAAGGTACAGCAAGTATGACGCAAATGGCATTTTGCCATCAGCCGCTGGACTCTGATACAAACCCACAGGGCACGATGCGGGTGGTGATGCAGCGCGTGACCAGCGGCAGCGTCCGTGTGGACGGCGAGATCGTGGGCCAGATTGGCAAGGGGCTCGTCTGTCTCGTGGGCATCGGTCGCGACGACACCGAGGACGACGCCGAGTTCTGTAGCCGCCGGTTGCTGGTGCGAGGAGCTCTTTTGTACTCGTCGAGCGGAGACGCTAAGGTGGCCCATCTCACGCTGCGCTCCGCTTTGCCTCCTAGAACGCGCGACTTTGGCCAGATGAGAAGGGAGCCGCGTGGAAAACGTCCGTCGTGAGCAACGGCTTCGAGGTACTGCTCGTGAGCCAGTTTACGCTCCACGGCTTCTTTGCCGGGAACAAGCCGGACTTCCACCTCGCCAGTGCGTTGGTCTGTTTGCTGAGCATTCCTCGCCTGCTGTATGCAGTGTACTCGAGTCGAGCGACGATACTAATAATGCAGTTCATCGTGCTTTGCCACAGTGTCTCCAGGTCCGGCGAAAGAGCTCTTCGACTCGTTCTGTGTGCGCGTGCGGCGCGACCACGTGTCCGAGAAGGTCGCCGAGGGAGTGTTCGGTGCCATGATGGAGGTTGCGCTTGTTAACGACGGACCAGTCACCATGAGCATCGACTCGAAAGACCGCAAGGGAACCAAATAGACAACCGCAAGTATCTTCGGCGGATAGAAAGCTTCAGCGGAAGAGAACCTCCAACGGGTTCGTCAGAGACCCGCCATTATACTCTTCCGAGACCGCAAACTGTCTCGCTCAGTCACCCCAGCCAAGGTCTAACATAGTCCGCGACTGCGTCTTCTCCAACATGAAGTGCCACGTGCAGTGCAGACGAAGGTGCATGTATGTAAATATAGAGACCGCATGTTCCTCGCGTTCCTTGTGGCCGCCTCAGATCTGTTACGTATGCTCAGTCTGCACGGACACATATCTCGGGCTCGGACCCTGAGGACGACCACCTATCTGACCTCAGGCTGCTTTGGATGGGCCAAGGATGCGTGTTGGAATGAAAATCTGAGGACCTCTTCCTTGATTGCGTGCTAGGCGCAATCACTTCGCGTGTCGTCGAGAAGGGAAAGGCTTACCATCCCACAAGCTTCACGACTATGGCCGGCGTGACGGCAGTGGCTTATAGCCGGGTGCTGCCTGGCACGGAGCGGCCTGGTCACGGTGCAATTCACCGCTCTACGTACCCGGCGGCGAACCCGATCCCAGAGGACCCGACGGACCCCAACAACCCGTACATCGGCCTCACGCGGCCGCACTGCGAGTCCATCTACCACAGCTTCCAGCAAGCTGCGAGATCGTTCGCCGACAAGCCGTGCCTCGGTGTGCAACCCGTTATCGCTGGCGAGACACGTGACTTTGAGTGGCTCACGTACGACCAAGTTGCGACTCGCATCGCAAACCTCGCAAGCGGCATGATGCAGTTTGATTTGCTGCCCCACGTGGACCGGACGCGTATGGTTGCTATCTACATGAAGAACTCAATCGACTGGGTCATAGCCGAGCAGGCCGTGTACTCGTTTAATGCGACGCTCGTCGCGCTCTACGACACGCTGGGACCCGACTCGACCGAGTACATTCTCAACCAGACGCAACTGCCGACGATCGTGTGCACGCTGTCGGAGCTCACCAAGCTAATCGCACTGAAGCCCAATTGCCCGTACCTCCAGCACGTGATCGTGTGCGGACTCAGCGACGACGCCGTCGAGACCGATGCTCGTACCGCCGGGCTCAACGTGTTTAACCTCTTGGATCTTGAGGTTGAAGGCAAGAAGGCCCACGTGCCCCCACAACCACCACGCGAGGACGATGTCGCGACCATCATGTACACGAGTGGCACAACGGGCGAACCGAAGGGTGTCGTGCTCACGCACCGCTCACTGCTCACCAACTGCCAATCGTCGGTCGACGTGCTGGCTCATTTTGGAATGGCGTTCTCCAGTGACACGGCCTACCTGTCCTACCTGCCACTCGCCCACATTTTCGAACGTTGTGCACAGCTCAACGCGTTCCGCCACGGCGCTCATGTGGGCTTCTCCTCGGGCAACCCGCTGAAGCTCATCGAGGACTTGCGCGCACTGCGGCCGACCATGTTTTGTTCGGTGCCGCGCCTGCTGAACCGCGTGTATGACCAGATTATGGCCAAGATGGATGCCGCGCCGCCACTTCGGAAGTTCCTCTTCCACACGGCGCTCAAGACCAAACTGCGCAACCTACACAAGTACGGCAAGACGCGCCACGCGTGGTGGGACAAAATCATCTTCAACCGCATCGCAGAGTCGCTCGGGCTCGACCGGTGCGAGGTCATCTTCTCGGGGTCGGCGCCGCTGTCGGCCGACGTACTCGCGTTCTGGCGCATCGCGTTTCCGGCCTTGTTCGCCGAAGGGTACGGCCAGACGGAAACGAGCTCGGGCATCGCCATGAGCCATTTCGACGACTTGAGCGGTGGGTACGTGGGCGGGCCCAGCTCGGCCTGTGAGATCAAGCTGGAATCCGTGCCTGAGATGGGGTACCTCGTCGAGGACCGCGAACACGGCGACACACGGCTGCCCTGTGTCGGGCGTGGCGAAATTTGCGTGCGGGGGCCCATCTTGTTCCAGGGCTACTTCAAGCAGCCCGAAAAGACTGCCGAGGCCGTGGATGCCGATGGGTGGCTCCACACTGGCGACATCGGGCTCTGGTCTCCGCTGGGTCAGCTCAAGATCATTGATCGCAAGAAAAACATTTTCAAGCTGTCGCAAGGCGAGTACGTCGCGCCCGAGAAGATCGAGATGGCGCTCCAGACGTGTCCCTGCGTCGCGCAGATCTTCGTCACCGGCGACTCGTTCCACTCGCACCTCGTTGGTATCGTCGTCCCCGAAGAGGCCGTGCTGCGGCGCATGGCCACGACCATCGGGCTCGCCGCCGGGTGTTCGTTCCAGGAGCTGTGCGACCACCCGGCGCTCGTCAAGATGATCCTAAAGGAACTCGACAACGAGAGCACCAAGGTCAAGCTCGCGGGCTTCGAGCGCGTCAAGAAGATCTACCTCCACCACGAGCTGTTCTCGGTCCAGAACGATTTGCTGACGCCGACGTTCAAGCTGCGCCGCGCCGATGCCCAAAAATTCTTCAAGAAGCAGATCGACCAGCTCTACGTCGAGTCGGGCGACGCCGTGGCCGGCAAGCACATCACGCAGCAGTAGGCACACGAGAACCAACCCGCTATGTATGAACCTCACTCATCCGCTAGTGTGTGCGCGAGGGGAACGCTTTTTTTTCTCTCTCTTTCTCTCTCTTCATGTTCGCACTGTATTATTATGCCATCTTCATCGCGCCTTTCTCGCTTGTTTAGGACGAACGATTCGGGCAGCTCCACACAAGACCGTCGCGGTTTACTCGTCGTCCTCCTCGGTCTCCTCCGCCTGCACGAGCGTCGGTCGCTCGCCCACTTCGGTGCGCTCGTACTTGATCTTGCCGTGCGACACCGCGCCGTGGTGGCCGTGGTCGCCGTGGCCGTGGTCGCCGTGGTCCCACGGGTGCTCGAGGCCCTACACATACACACAAACCGTGGTTAAGTTCCATCCATGTACACAGGAGGGGGAAGGGAACCGCGCGCCGCTCGTACCAGAAGCACCTTGCCGTCCTGCTTGGCGCGGTAGAAGATCCAGAGCCAGAGCATCGTGCCGTAGGCCTTGGCGAGGTTCTTGTGCACGGGGCTCACATGGAAGTGCATGCCGAAGGGGTAGTCCTTGGCGTTCGCGTGGCCGTGGCCCGACGCCATGAAGCGGCGGCCCTCGGCGGCCGTGCGCGCCGCGGCGCGGCGCATCGTCGGGAACAGCATCGCGGTCGTAAGCTTCCGGGGTGTGGCGCTCGCATTCGACGGTGCAGGAGGCGTTCCCCTCCCCAGAACGCTTTTACACCAATCCACACTCTCAAAAATCCATACACGTGATTCCATTCGTTGGAATACAAGGGGATGGATCCGGTGGTCCACTGAAAGACCCCACATTGGATAATAATGGGACAGGCAACTTAATTGAGTCCGTGTGAACTTTCCAACCCCAATGAACACCCCAAAAGTGAGCCAACCAACAAAAATGCCGGTGGAGTGGGCGATCGCGCAGAGCGACGCCGTGCGGCTCGACCGCTTCACGGCGCGGTGCCGCGTGGCCGCCGCGGCGCTCCGCCAACGGCCGCGCGACGCCAGCGCGTTTGTGGTCGTGCAGGCGCGACACCAGGCCTTTCTCTGTCGCGTCGCGCTAGCACTTCCGGACGGCGGCGACGCCGCGCCGTTCGACGCGATGGTGGAGATCGACACGACGGCGCGGCTGGCCAGGAAGCTTCTCCTCTCTGCCGACACGAGACTGCGCGTGGATCCTGGAGATGGTATGCACTGGGTCCCGCGTGGCGTCGTGCGTGCGGCCGGCGCCGTGACCCTCCAAGTGGACGTGGCGAACGTCGACGGCGGCCGCGGCGCCGCGCACCGGCTGCTCGCCGACGTAAATTACCGGCAGCTTCTCCACGAGACCTTGCAGCACCGCGTAGCGGTCTGTGCGCGTGCCGTCGTGCGGCTGCCGCTGCCCGAAGCGCTCGGTGCGGGGCACCGCCAGCGAGAGGCGCTGCGGTGCCGCGTCGTCTCGACGTACCCGAGTGAAGACATTGTGTACGTCACCGTCAACACCAGAGTGACCATCACACTGCCCGATGAACATGACGAAGCGGCCGAGGACCAGCCGACGGAGGCGCTAAGCCACGAGGACGCGACCCCCCATGCACGCGTCGGCGGACTGGACAAGGAGCTGCGCGCTCTGCGCGAGATGATTCTGCTGCCCGTGCAGCACCGCTCGCTCCACGACCAGTACGGCATCGAGTTCCCGCAGGGCACGCTGCTGTGTGGGCCACCGGGCGTCGGCAAGACGCTGCTTGTGCGCACGGCCGTCCAAGACTGTCGTGCGCACGTGTCGCTCCATCTCGAGATTATCAACGGATCCGAGATCATGACGAGTGGCATCGGTGACGCCGAACAGACGTTGCGTGCGATCTTCCAGCGCGCAACGACGCGCGCGGGTGAGCTGCGGGGCGCTGCCGTGATCTTTATCGACGAACTGGACGCGCTGTGCCCCAAGCGGGACAGCCACGGCACGATGGCGCACAGTCGCGTCGTAGCGCAGTTGCTCACGCTGCTGGACGGTGCTGATAAGCAGGCCCGCGAGAACGTGCTCGTGATCGGTGCGACCAATCTACCCAACAACATCGACGCAGCGCTGCGCCGTCCCGGGCGGTTTGACCGCGAGATCTTTGTGGCGCCTCCGGATATCTCGGCGCGTGAGCACATCTTCCGTGTCCACATGTCTGACATGCCGTATGCTGTCGATGGCTCCGACCAGGATAAGGCACAATTCGTCAAGTTGTTGGCGCAGAAGGCGATCGGATATGTAGGCGCCGACATCGCGGCGCTGTGTCGCGAGGCGCTTTCCGTGGCGTCCACGCGCCAGTTTGTGCAACTGACCAAGAACGACGAGCTCAAGCGCTGGTGGCGCGACTGGTCCCGACACGGACGCACGCTTGAGGTGTCTGACGTCGAGAAGATTGTCACGGGCATCGCGTGGCGTGTGAACCCCGTGTCGATCCCTCTGTGGTTTTTGCGCTCTCCAGTGCTTGAGGCGGTGCCACATCAAGACGGCAAACCCGTGGCGAGCAAGCCCGTCGAGTACTTTCGGTATCTTTTCCAAGGCTTGAGCAAGACCTCGGCAACCCTCACTCCCACATCTGCAGTGCTGCCTGAACACGAAGAGGGGGACCAAGAGTCGCCTGTGTTCCAGGTGACGCTCGCGGATTTTGAGCAGGCCATGCAGGTGATCGTCGCATCGGCGCTGCGCAGCGCCTCGGGCGTCGCCAAGGGCGTCGAGCAGCTCGGCTGGGACAGCATCGGTGGCCAGGACGAGACCAAGCTCGCGCTCCAGCAGGCGCTCGAGTGGCCCATCAAGTTTCCGCAGACGTTCTCGCGGCTCGGCGTCACACCGCCGCGTGGTATCTTGCTCTACGGCCCGCCGGGGTGCTCCAAGAGCACGATCGTTCGTGCCGCTGCGCACGCCAGCGGTGCGACGTTTCTCTCTCTGTCGGCCGCACAAGTGTTTTCCCCGTTCTTTGGTGACGCCGAGGCCTCTGTGCGTCAAGTCTTCCGTGATGCGCGTGCCGCGCTGCCCGCGATTATCTTCTTTGATGAGATCGACGTTCTGGTCGCCAAGCGCGCATTCGATGGAGCCAGCGCCGGCTCGGGTTCTGGCTCTGGTAGTACGGCCATGCGTGTGCTCTCCACGATGCTGAACGAGATGGATGGCGTCGAGTCCGCCGAGGGCCTGCTCGTGATCGGTGCGACGAACCGACCGGACTGTATCGACGCGGCGCTACTTCGCCCTGGCCGCTTTGATCGTGTCATCTTCGTCGACCTGCCCACTGAGATGGACAGACTGCGCATTCTCGAGATCCATACGCGGCACATGACGCTCGGCGCCGACGTGGACCTGCGCCGCATCGTGCTCGCGACCGACTTCTTCAGCGGCGCCGAACTGGAGGTTTGTTCTTGGGCTTGATGTTTAGCGGTGTTGATGCTTTGACTGACCCGTGCTGGACTCTTTTTCGTTGTATCATGTAGAACGTGTGTCGCGAGGCTGCACTCCACGCGCTGCGCGAGTCCATCGAGGCCGAAAGTGTGTGCATGCGTCACTTTGAATCAGCCGTTTCGACTATCACGCCAGTGTCGTCGCCTGAATCGCTGGAAACGTTCTTCCAGTTCGCCGCACGCATGGGCACGATGGCGTGACGTGGTGAAACGACTGGCACGTATGACTATAACCACCATCGTAGAGACAACGACATCTATTTACCGATAACGCACGCCCCGGTCCCCATCTCGGTCTCGTACTGGAGACAGTCCACGGAGTGGTTAGATGATCTCGCCACCATCGATGATCGCCACCTTGTGCTGGAGCGGCTGCCCATCACGAGCGACGCCCGCGGCCTCCATCTTGTCCACGACCTCAAAGCCCTCGACGACCTCGCCGAACACGACGTGCTTGCCGTTCAAGTGCGGCGCCGGGTTGAGCATGAAGCAGAACTGCGAGCCGTTCGTGTTGGGCCCCGAGTTGGCCATTTGGAGGATGTACCGCTTCGAGTGCGTGAGCCGCAGGCCGTTCGGCTCGTCGTCAAACTTGTTGCCGTAGATACTGCGGCCACCGTAGCCCTTGCCCGTGGTAAAGTCGCCGCACTGCACGATGAACCCTTCGAGGATACGGTGGCAGATGCTGTTCTTAAACGAGTACTTGGGACCGAGCTCGCCGGTCGTGAGCGCGCGAAAGTTCTCCGCGGTCTTGGGCACCAAGTCGGCATACAGCTACACCACACACACACGATTTCCAGCACACGGTCAGTCGGATTGTGTCTCTCTCTTTCCAGTCTGCTGGGGATACAACTCACCTCGGCTGTCACGCGACCCACGAGCACGTCGTCGATGGCGATGTCGAGCCAGACGTACTTGCGGTTCGGGTTACGCAGCCACTTGGGCGCGGGCGTTTCGGGCTCCGCCGGCGCGGCCTTGGGCGCGGCGCTGAACGCGTCGGTCTTGGCGGGCTTGGCGGGGTCGGAGAGCAGTCCGGCCGAGCCGGGCGTCGCCGGCGCGAACGAAAAGTAGGTGTTGACGATCGCAAAGTACGCGCCAAACACCACGACCATCACGAGCAGCACGAGCTTGCGCGAGTCGAAGGCGCCTCCACCGGCGGCGCCCGGGCGCAGCGGCGGGCGGCTGCTGCGTGGCAACATGGCGCCCTGGAGAAGTGGAACGATGAGATGCGGGGGGGGGGGGGGGGGGGG
>JAADVT010000146.1:0-47717 GCA_023335895.1 Pythium rishiriense
AATACTCGACGTGCTGACTGGTCGATACGAAGAGGAGGCGTTCGTTTTGCCAACACACGATCACCCTATGAACGAATACGAGACGAAGTTGCTCATGCAGAGCTGCTTTCCGACGCTGTTTCCGGATGGGCTTGGCGGTTTTCATCCGATCGAAGACGTTGAAGAGCGTGAGCACGAGTACAAACTCGCCGAATATTGTGCTCATCTCATGGCTTGGCATGACCGACGATTTGTCACACACCCAACATTCAAGTTCTTTTGCTTGAACCTGATCCAACGTCGTCAAATCGACGGCTTGCTACGACAAGTCAGGGTGCGTCCTGAAGCTCACAACGACGATGGCTCAGATGACCCACCAACATCAGACGGCCCGTCAAGCACTCACGAAAGGACGAAACAGTATCTACGTGAGCTCAAACCATTCTTTCGGTCCGTGCGAGGGACAAGCTTGTATTGGGCAAATGTCAGGGACGACGTCATGGCGATGATCGGCAATCCTGCGATGGAGAACCGATGGCCTACTTTTTTTTGTGACGCTCAGCGCGGCGGACACAATCTGGCCCGACTTTTTCTGCGCGTGTGACCCCAGTCTGACGTTCGAAGAGGCTGCCAGATTGAGCTCGTCCAACAAACGCAAATACTTGAACGCGAACCCAGATCTCGCGGCACACCATTTTCATCGACGGTTCCAAGCCTTCTTTCGCAACATTCTTTGCGGAAAGAGCCGACCACTGGGAGAAATAGCGGATTTGTTTTGGCGAATTGAGTTTCAACACCGTGGGTTCCCCCACGTGCACGCTCTACTATGGATCAAGGGAGCCCCCGATATCTTGGAATTGTCGAAGACACCTAGCGGCATTGAGCAGCTCCAAGGTTTTGCTGATAAGTTTGTATCGTGTTTAAAGCACCACGGAGGTCAGGTTCCACGACCAGACCATGATCTGGACCCGCTTTGCGAGAGGCCACCGCTTGCAACCAGTGTATCGGAGCGCCAGTACGACTTGAATCGGGTGGTTGAACGCGTTCAGCAGCATGTGTGCTCATCTCGGTCGTCCTGTCAACGAAGCGGAAAGTGCAGATTCAACTTTCCGAAACCTGTGCTTTCGGAAACAACAGTACATCGTGTTGAGATCGGATCATCTGTGAAGATCACGTTTGAGCTGAGACGAGACAACGACGCGACCAACAACTACAATCCAGACATGCTAGCTGCCTGGCGGGCCAATATGGATATCCAGATCATTGGAAATGCGTATGGAGCAGCTGAGTATGTTGCTACGTACGTGAGCAAAGCAGAGCCCGATTCAGTACGATTCTACCGAACGATTGAACAAGGGTTGGACAAGCTACCAGCGGGAGTACCTCATGAGCGCATGCTCAAACGCACAGCAAACGCCATGTTCACCATCCGCGAGGTTAGCGCCCAGGAGGCCGTGTATATCCTGTCAAGTACGCTGTGTCTGTACGGAAAGTCTCGTGCCGTTCTCAAGGTGAAGGTGTCCAGGCACGACCAACGATTCTACCGGTTGCCCCGTGAGCAAATGGGCGATTTGTGTGTGCCATCGCCTGATGACGACGAGATCAGACTTGAAGCCATTGAGCGAGCTTACATGAATCGACCAGACACACCTCGTTTTCACACAATCTCTTTCCGAGCGTTTTGTGAATCGTATGAGCCGTCGAGTGAGCCGCCATCATCCCGTCAGCGGCTGGAGCGGTGGGAACAGATTGGAGGTGTTGGCTACATAAAGGCTAGAACCCAAAATCAAATCATACGACCAAGTCCCTCGTACGGGACGGACGAAACCAACGCTAACTACTGCTACGCGCAACTGTTTCTTCACAAACCATGGCGAAAGCTCTCTGATATACCGGTCGATGATGATTCGGTGATCTCAGTCTACAACGACTGGAAGCTAGAGGACACTTCACCGTGGATAGCACACATAAATGAGCAGGCCGAGCGAGCACTGGCGATGACGTCGGCGGACACAAGCGCAAGCACAGGTATCTCGCTCCCAGCACCAAATTGGTCTATCATGCTCGATGATTCCAACCCAACCCTTGCAAACGAGCAATCATCACCGGCCTCCACACAATTCATTTCGCAGTATAGCTACACGGAAGACGATGCCACGCGAGCAAAGACATTTGTCAAAGATGTTCTCCGGGAACACATCAAGATGGACCAATCAGTCAAGGAAAGCGCCTCCTACACTATGCCGTACTTATACCCGACGGACGATCAGACGCCGTCGATGACAAGCGATCAGTGGCACCCATTTGCCATGTGGATGCGACAGAATAGGCTGCGCGCGGCGAGTCAACTTAACCCGTCGTCTGAATGCGAAGCACTCCAAATGGCTGTAAGTGGGGAGGGGGGTACCGAGAAGAGCTGGTTGATTCACCATATCATCCAAGACGTCCAAGTGGTATTTGGCAAAGCCGCTGCCAAGCGTCATACACTATTGATGGCACATCAGGGTTCCGCAACGTATTTGATCGGGGGGAAGAACGATATCTTCAAGTCTGGGATTCAACCAAAGCTGCAGCTTCCGAAAAAAAATATGTACCCCTGAGCGAGTAAACTACAGGACAAAGCACACTGCGCCGCCTCCAGCGAGATTATGAGATGGTGCGGCTCATTATCATCGATGAGTTTGGAGTCATTTCCAGCGGCATGATGCACTGGATAGACCGACGACTCGGTGAGATATTTCCTAATAGTCGTGGAAAGCTGTTCGGTGGTCGAGACATGCTATTCACCGGAGATCCAGGTCAGCTGGGGCCCGTGAGACCCAGTTCCCTCTCAGTGCCAGAGACGCTGCTGCAGACAGATTCGGAGAAGGAAGGGAGAAAAGTGTGGATATCCATACCGTTCTTTTGCGAGCTGAAACAGCAGAATCGTGGATGTGACGATCCTGAATGGTATGATATGCTGAGGAGAGTGCGCAAAGGACTTCCAACCAAAAGCGATCTCAACTTAGTCAATAGCCGCATGGTTCAGCCGCCGCCAAACACAAACAAAGATCTCACGTACCTAGCCTATCGGAATGTTGATGTGGCAGAGGCTAACGAGAAGGCTCTGAAAGCCCTCAGTGCTCCAATATGCCGTCTGAGTGCTAGCCATGAAATTCGATCCACAGCAAGCGCACAGGAAGGGCGCATGGACGAGAGCACAGCCAGTCGTCTGATTGAAGAGGCTAAGGACGTCACCACCCAAGCGTCAAAGGCTCTTCCGCTCCAACTTAATCTCAGCATTGGTGCTCCAGTTACGTTGACTTTCAATCTCGCGCAACAGCTTGGGTTGTGCAATGGGCCAAAAGGATACGTGTACGACGTCATGCCCGATCCACCGAGCAGCATCCCGATCATTCTAGTGCGGATGGTCGACTACGACGGTCCGTCATTTCTGAGCAACGTGCGTGGGATTATCCCGATCACAAGTCGGACCGTGTCATTGGTAAGCGGCCGAGAGTCCCCTAACCGCCTCACCAGAACAGCAATCCCCCTTTGTCTTGCCTTTTCGACCACGATACACAAAATCCAAGGGAAGACGTGTAAGGGAGTGGTGCTCAATCCGGTCCGACTCCGAAACAATGCCTTGGCCTATGTGGCCTTGTCACGAGTCCGGAGTCGTGAACACATGTATATTTCATCAAGAGTTCACATGGAGCAGCTGCAAAAGAAGGATGCAGCCCGAGCGATTGACGATGCTGAGAACAAACGAGTGTCCACAAAAGCCAAAGCAACACGCCAAGCTACTACATCTATCGTCGAGGAGATGGCTCAAGTTGCAAAGATGCACAACCAGTGTGTGACAGAAGCGCAATAAACGAAACTCAGTGGTTGTCCACCACAGCTTGCCTAAAATAGCCCAAATGAAGTACACTGTACTGCACCTCGAAATAAGTGCGCGGGTCGCCCAATAGCACAAGCGTGCTCCCTAGTAAATAATTACACCTGCGTTCAGTCCCTTCAAGTTTGGCTCCTTTCCCACGTGTGACACCATGGGCTCAAGCAAAGTCGTCGTCGCGCTCTACCGCTCGTTCCTGCGCAACGGCAAGATCCTGGATCGAAGCAAGGGCTTCAAGGTGCGGTGGGATTCTCCTCCCGACTAAAGATTTCCGTAGCGGCTGATGCGCTGACTGTCTGGTCTTCCTCCGTAGGCGGTGCTGCCACGGGAAGTCCACTGGGGCACTGGCCGAAAGTGCGACTTTTTCACAGACGATGTGTCGTGCGTGGCCACGATCCGCGCCGAGTTCCGCGCCGAGCGCGCGCCCGACAAGCTCGAAAAGGCGATCGACGACGCCATGACGGTGAACAAGGCGATCTCGCAGCGGGTCCACTTGCTCTACAAAGACGACCACGAGAAGGACCCGCTCACGGTCTCGCTGCCGCCGTGGGTCACGACCACGGAGGAAAAGTACGCCCGCGAGAAGGCCGAACAATCTCCCGACGGCGCAAGGGCACTACGGAAGGCGCTCGATCTGATCCAGGGCGCCGCGAAGATCCTGGGTGACGACGCGCTCGCGGGACCAGACAGAGCGCGTATCGCGAAGACCTACTACCGCGAGTCGATCAAGATCTTCCCGACCGCCGACGCCCACGCATACCTTGGCTGGCATTATTATTTGGACGGTGAGCTGGACCGAGCAGTTGTAGAGTGCGAGCGCTCTATCGAGCTCGACCCGACGTTTGGGAATGCCTACAATGACCTCGCACTCATCCGCGTCCAGCAAGGCTACGACCAGGAAGCCGTCGATCTTTTCGAGAAGGCCAAAACGGCCCCACGTTATGATGTTCGGCATTTCCCGAGTCTCAACTTGGCAGCGCTACACCTAGAAAAAGACCGCGTCAAACCTGCGCTACATGAGTACATCCAGGCGCTTCACTGGATGGATGGCGAGGCGGCCGTGCCGATCCGCAACACAGTCGCTGATATGTCAACATTCATTGTGACTTTGGACGAGAAGTTGCGCGCAGCAGTCTGATTGATAAGGACGCGTACAGGTCAGGCTCTCTTTAGTTCATACTGAGCAACAACAAAGGGAGCCCAACAAGAGGTATCCACATGATCAAATTATTGTTTCGCTGTCGCTAGCCAACATTTTGTTTCGCTTGCGCCGCCATTGTCGTCCAGATCGGATTGTATCTGCTTTAAGGCTCTCGTAGAAACGCCAGCACTCGTCGCGCTTGCCGCTTTCGAATGTCATCGTCACGACGAATTTAGAGTCTTCATCGGCCTCGTCGAGCTCGATCGAGGCATCAAACACTGGCGTCTTACCGTCGGGGCTGGTGACGGTGAGACCGTGCAAATCTTCTTCGGCGTCCGCGATTCTGAGCTCTGCGTGGAGCTCTTTGTTACTACTAACAAATTCTTTGACTCGATCGATGACTTCGTTCAGTGATCTACATCCATGCTCGACTGAATATGAAAAAGATGTCAACATGCCTGCAGAAATGGAATCAATGGTGCAATCAACTTGCAAATACGAACCTTGGATCGACCACTTTGGGACATAAAACGAGACGGTTTGTTGCCTGTGCGCCTCCTTACGCTTCCCCAGTACCTTTGCCTGACATGAAGTTAGCGACCATTCCAATCAACCCGCGTATCTGATGAGGATTCACGCGGTACGAACCTCAATTCTCAAGTTCACTACATCCGCAAACGACCAAGCGATGCCCCAACGCTTCGTCCGCCCTTGGAAGAATTCGATAGACGCAACATTCTGCACGCCGCATTCTCTCAGCTGTGCGAGTACCTTCCGTAGGCTGGACTTGCGCCCGATCATTGAGGTATAGAGTAAGACGCGGTCGCGAAGTTCAAGACTGTCTTGGATCATGTGGCCGATAAAGGCGACCTCGCCACCGGGATACACCATCTCGTTTGAGTTGCCCATACACGCAGTATCTGGATTCGTGTCTGCTTCGCTCATGTCTCCAAAGAATGGTGGATTGCACATCGAGAAATGGACCTGCTTCTCCTTGAAAGATAAGGGCGCGTCGTCGAGGGGCTCAAGCAGCAGCCGAGTTGTAAATACTTGTTGCACACGGATTTGCTCGTTGAGTTTGTTGCGCGCCACGTTGTCCGCCGCCGATGCGTACGACACGTCATCAATCTCCGTAGCAAGAAACGACCACCCGTTCATACTTGCGCCAAGTAATGCGTATATGCAGCTTGCTCCCGTCCCAATATCTATGCCGCGGATCGTGGACGATGCCGCGAAGGGGTCAATGCCACTAGCATGGAGCAAATCTTCAATCCAGTGAATGTAGTTGAGACGGTTGGGCAACTGCAAAGAATGGGAGCACAAGACGAACATGAGCACTCCACTTGGAATGAATGATCGGTGTTAGAGGCACACGTACCGGGGGACAGAGGCGATCAATGGGCATGGTCCAGTCCAGCCCAAAGTCGTGCTTCAACAGCGTCGCAGTCAGTTCTCTGCGAGGAAGAAAAAGACCTCGTCACACACGTAGCTCAGCAAACCCAACCGAAAATGGACTTTACCTGGTAGCATACGGATCATCAAACGCGAGCGACGCGGTTTTCTTCTCATGATCAACATTGCGCAGACTAAAGTATCTTATGAGTGGGTGTCGCACACCATCACCAAGCGCCACTCGAATCAATACTTACTATCGTAGAAACGATGCATACTTCTGGCCCAATGCGTAGAAGTCTGGTTTGCTGTCCTTGTACCGGTTGCGCGCGTGGAGGCGGTCGCCAAGATGCGGGGTCGGCCGCCGCCGCTCTCCACGGTTCATCGTTGTGACTTGAGTGAGTGTTCCCACGCACCTCTGTTGGCTGATGGAGATACCTGTGTTCAAAAATGAGACCCAGCAAGCTTCCGTAAAACGATATAGGTCCGTTTTATTGGTTTTGCGAAGAGATCCGCAAAATTTGGCGCTCGCGAAGAGCGTCCCGGATGTACTTGGGAGCGATCGTGGGAACATCGAAATGGTCTCGCATGGATGCCATGGCTGCTTCTCGAAGCAGCGACGAAAGGTCACCAGCGGAGAAGCCACTGGTGTTATCGGCCACAAAGGAAGCGAGAAGTTGGGGGGACGAGAGCTCACTATCGGTGGTGTAGTCGATAGGGACGTGCTCGGCTGCATCACGAAAGATCTGTACCCGGGCATCTCGATCCGGAAGTTGGAGTTCGATGTGTACGTCAAAGCGCCTGAGCATAGATGTTATGGGAAGCTGGTCAGTAAGGAGTTTTGAGCTGGAAGAGGGAGAAACGCGTCGCACTCACCCAGGTCTTAGAATCGCTGGATCCAGTTGGCTCTTGGTGTTTGTCGACGCAAGAATGACCACATGCTGCTTTAGGAACGCGTTACGGGCCGCGTCACCTCCGACACTCTGTAGGAGAGTTTCACGCGACGTACTAAATCCATCCATCTCGACGAGCAGCATGCTCAGTAAACGATCGAACGTCTGCTCCGTGCTCGTGTCAAATCCTCGTACTGGTGCAATGCTTTCAATTTGGTCGAAGTAAATCACACACGGCGCAGCGCTACGAGCGGTTTCGAAGAGTTCGCGTAATGCTTTTTCCGTATCACCGACCAGCTTGGTAAGGAGATCGGTGCATCGCACTGAGATAAATGAGGCTAAACCTTGTCGACGTAGTTCAGCAGCAACAACATTCGCAAGGTGTGTCTTGCCGGATCCAGGAGGACCAGTGAGGAGTAGTCCCTTCGGCGGTACTGTGCCAAACTGAAGGAATCGCTGACAATCCCGAAGCGGTTCTAATAATGAGACCGAGATTGTGCGCAGCGCATCGTCAACACCGTAGATGCCACGGAAAGGATTCGAACTTCCACAACTCGCTGGTTCTTGCTGCCGGAGCGAGACATGGTGTGCTTGTAAGACCGAAGGATATGTCGTGGAGAGCGCTTCATCAAAGTGGCGAATCAAGACATTTGGGTTCCGACGATCGCGAGTGAGCGGATCGTTGAGGCAGCTCTGGAGTGCTTTCTGGCACATACTGAGCAAATCGGCACCAACAAATCCGCCCGTAGCCTCACTAAGCTTCACGAGTTGGTCAATGGCCGAAGGATCCAAGGTCCACTCGCGCATCATGCGAGCCAAGATCTCAAGGCGCTCCTGTTTTGACGGAGGCTCTAAGCTCACGATGAGATCCATACGGCCGTTCGAATACACAGCAGTGTCGATGTCGTCGAGGCGACTAGTCGTGCCCAACACGAACACACGGGCGCGAGAGTTCTTGAGTTTTTCAAGACACGACACAAACGTGCCCAGCACACCAACTTCAAGCGTGCTGTCCGAGTCCAGAAATCTCTGGCGAGATGTCGCAACAGCCTCAAGGCCATCGACGACGAGAACACTCGGCTCATTTTGCGCAAGTTCTTCAAACGTTTTGACGATTTGGGCCTCCGAATGGCCTACGTAGGTCTGGAACACGTCGGTAGCGTTGAGAAATTGCACTGGAACACCAAGACTGTCGCACACTGCCTTGGTCAGCGCTGTCTTACCGACGCCTGGCAAACCGCTCAAGATGGCACCAACAGAAGACGGTAGCCGTGAGGAAGATGGATCTAACCGCACGAGTATAGCCTTGACAAGCCGCGACGAGTACGCATGGACGCCGCCAAGCGTTTCGTCCACGCGTGCTGTATAGTGCTCGACAGATGCAAAGCGAGACTGCGTGCTACCCCCAGTCGACTCGGCCACAACGGAATCATTCTTGAAGCTGAGAGTGACGCGCGTCGTGGTCAAGCACTCGCCAGCGTCCGCGCAGCAGCCGCTCCCTTCCGTCTCCCAGTCGACCTCGTGGAACTCGACGAGCTCGTCCGCGTGGAGCCAGCCAATGCGACTGCGCCTGCCGCACCAGACCAACTCCCGGTACAAAGCGTTGGCGACTGTGCGCTCAAGTGCCTCGACGATTGGTCGCACCGGGCGTGGGCACGCCACGAAATGGACGCGCACGCTGGCGACCGCGCCGCGCGAGCACGCGCACGTGGCCTTCTCGACCGCGTCGCTCGCTGTGGACACGACCACGTCGACGTCTTGTACTTCGTCCTGTTGGCTGTGGAACCCCAGTGCGGCCAGCAGGCCCGGCGACATCCAGGCAGGCGCGCCGTCCACACTTGGGCGCAGCTCGGCCACAGCACTGGCCGTCGCCGGATCGTCGCGCAGGCGGACGCGCACGAATCGGTGGCGTGTCTGGAGTCCGTTGGTGTACAGCACCGGGCGCGTATCGTGCGCGAGGCCGCTGCTCGCGCTGGCCTCGTGGCGCGCGCGCGTCGCACGGAGATCGACGCGCACGGCGCCCAGCTCGGCGCGAGCCATTGGAATGGATCCCCTACTGTCTGTCAACCTACCGAGATCGGCTGAGCAATCTGAATTCGATTTTGATTGGCTTATAATAGTGCCTCACTTCAAGGACATCCCTGTCACTCTAAAGAGAGAGGTTACGTGACCATCACTCTTAGTAACCCCGAAAGCCGGCCCTCCCCTCTCGGACGGAAAAGAGAACGCGGAGAAAAGCCGGGAAGAACGCGCCGAGACCGGGTACGATGGACGTGCTCAATGCGATGAACCACTACAAGGCCCAGCACGGCGAGCCGTCGTTCGAGGAGTTTGTGCACGCGCCCGTGTCGGCCCAGGGCCAGCCGTACCGCATGGCCGTGCCGTCGGTGTTTCTCCCGTGGGACGACCGCAAGGGCGTCATCGCGCTGCGCCGCAAGGACAAGACGCTCGCCGTGTGCCGCTGCGGCGTCGTGCTCGCCGGCACGTACTTCCACTTGGACGTGCCGACGCAGCAGACGGCCGTGGCGCTCAAGGTCATGGACCGCCACCAGGTCGAGGTCCAGAAGGACGACGTCGAGAGCGAGCTCCGCGTCATGGCGCAGCTCCAGAGCAAGGGCGTCGACGGCGTGCTCAGCAACCGCCACATGGTGCGCTGGGAGAACGGCGAGGACCAGCACAACCTGTACATCGCGACCGAGTTTGTCGCGAACGGGAGCCTTGTGTCGTACGCGCACAAAAAAATCCGCCAGCTCATGGTCGCGCACCTCCAGGATTTTGTCGCGCGCCACGGCGAAGGCCCGACCAAGCTCGAGTGCGTGTCGTACGTGTACCGCGGCGCCGGCCACGAGTGGATGCGTGAGGGCATCAAGATTTTTGAAGGCATCATGCGCGGGCTCACGTACCTCCACGCGCACAGTGTCGCGCACCTGGACCTCGACATTTACAACGTCGCGATCGACAAGGACCTCGTGCCGCGCATCATCGACCTCGGCAGCAGCCAGATCGTGGACCACCGCGGCGTCGCCGGCGCGGGCTACGTCGGCATCAAGTGTAAACCCATTTTTGTCGCACCTGAAGTGCGTTCCCACGCGAAAATTCCGCCACCGCGCCCTGGGTTTGACGGCGCGCGCGCGGACTTGTGGTCGGCCGGCGTCATCGTACGTGAGATTTTGGTTTCTGCCCTCGCAAGTGCGTTGCTAACGGTTTGATTGGGCTCTGTTGTACAGCTCGTGCAATGCATAGTATGGGGTTTCCGTGGCGGCCCTTCCTACCTCTCGTCCAACCCGCGATGGCGGAAAGAGGTCTTCACCCATATCGACCAGACGTGTGAGCAGACAACGTGCCTCCTATGCCAGAATTTCATCGTCATTCCGCCGCTTATTGGAGTTATCATCAAGCAGCTTCTCCATATCGACCCTAGACAACGCCCCTCTGCGTACGATGTTGCCACAGCCCTGCGAGAAAACAGAGAGCTCCACATCTTCCCACCAGCACCGGTCCCGCGCGCTAGCTCGCGTCAGCCGACGAGACAGCTCCATGAAGCAGCGAGCCTTCCTGCTTCATTCGGTTAAAGAACTTGAAAGGTGATCAGGCAAGATCCTCCATGGACCCATTAAAACAAGTAAACGGTTTTGGTCACAGCTATGCGCGAAGTTCTCGACGGGAGCAGAGGAAACCCTAGCCCGGCAACTGATAGAATGCTCGCTCACGACGTGCCCATACCCGTGGACACGACCTGTGCGGCATGTTTGAGAATAGCATCTTGTTCTTGTATGATAGACATGGCCAACGTAAAATCATCCTTTTCAATCACAGTGCACAGCGGTTAATGAGGGGGATGTAAGAGACACAAATCAAAGCCTAGCAAAAATGTGTCGTACCACTGACACGAAGTACTCGCCAAGGTCGTTTTCCTCCCCGCACTGATGGTAAACTTTCATGATGGCTCGCTCATCCATTGCTGGCAGTTTTGATCTGATGAGGTCAGCAAACACTAAGCACACACCTCCATTAGAGTGAGTTGTATAGCGCGAGCAAGAAATGCCACAGACGTACCATTGTACCGCAGGACACCACTTCCGTCAGGGTTCACAAGCTGGAATTGGATGGCCCACTCGCTTCGAATACTGTCCTGGAACTGGATCCAGATCGCCATGAGCGAATCGAGCACATCCTCCAAGTGGAGTGCGGTGACAGAGACTGCGGAAGAAGCCTTTGCTGCGGTGGCGGTTTCGCTGGCAGCGCCATGAATCAAGCTTTCTTTCTCACAGATCGTGGCTAGAAGCTGTTGTCGCTGATCTTTAGCAGGCAGCATTCTCGTCACTAATGGACTCTCGATGAATTGCTTCACTCGCGTGTATCCGACGAGGCACGGCCGTGAGAGTTCCTCTTCGAGTAGATGCGTGAGCTGATCGTCAGGCAGCGCCATGAGAAAATGGGTCGCCGCCCGGTAGAATTCCGACGCCAGTGGGTGATATGTCCACAACAATTCGAGTGTGTCATTTGTTGATGCGGGAATGGGGGACGAAAGTCCTCCAGCATTCATGAACCTTAAAAACCACTTGATCCGCAGACTCTCCTGCTCGGCTTGCTTTGCCCCTGTGAGCAAAAGTGTGAGCTTCTTTTGGGCCTTGCTCTTGAAACCCAATTCCCGGATGTACAGATCAAGTACGAAGTCCACTAGCGCTCGTCGTTTCTTGCCCCGTGCGTCGGTCTGAGCATCAACATCGAGCTTCTTCATGTAGATTCGTGCCACTTCACTCATGACTTGACCAGGTGACGGTGCGAGCAGTCCTCCCTTTCCATCTTTTATTGGGGGTCTTTCACAAGGAAGACCCGGCGTCGTGCGGTCATTTCCTCCACCTGGAGTTGATCGACCGTTAGCGGTGAGTGTCGCTGTGATCGCAGCTTGCGCCTGGCGGATCTCGCACACCTGCGCATCTTCTTGAAATTTCATCCGCTCTCGAATACGTAGCCTACCGTCGTATTTACACAGCCGCCTCTCCGTCTGTTGACCAATATCCTCAAACTGTTTGCGTTCGAACTGAAAGAATGATGGATCGAAGCTTGGACTCGAAAAATCAGGCAGGATCTTGCGGTGAAAGACCAGAAAATTGGAGAAGACGGATGGATTGGCTTCAAGCGGTTCCTTGATGATACGAAAACCAGTTTGAGCAATCGTGACAGGTGAGTACAAGACGAAGAAAGTACGTACCAACAACAGATCTGGGTATTTTGCGAAAATCTTTGCCACAAGTGCTGGCTTCCTATGGGCAACGTCCACGAAGTACTCGGGGTGGCGTTCAAGCGCGTCGCCAAGACACTGAGGAACAACCGAAAACGCCAAAGGAAGGATCGCCGCGTCTTCTCGAATGGTCTGAGCCAAGAGGTCAGGTGTGGACTTGAATAGGTGGCATAGCAGTTCAGGCATCGACAAGAGCACTTTTGCCAATGTGGGTCTGCTGGACTGGAGGATATCGACGAGGATCGACGGATAGCTTTTGATGGCTGCGCTCACGGACGGTGCCTTATTCATGAGCAAGTCGCTGAGAGCCTTGGGGTGGGTTTGAAGGAACTCCTCAATGGCGTTCTGAACAAATATTCATCAAACGGTGTCAGTTTTGCGTTCAAAACCTACGCTTTGCTTGCCGTGAAGCCCTTACCGAGTTGTCCTTGAGTGTGTGGTTGAGTAAAGACGTTAGGACATCGGGTCGCTGATGCAAGACGTGTGAGATGGAGAATATATTCTGCTCCAGAATGCGCGCGATGAGGTGTTGAGAGTCCTAATAATCAGCGTAATAGACGTTTTATAGCGATTTCCACTTCTCAAGCGCTTGTCCGAGTCCATACCTGAAACACGTGTGCCGTTAAAAACGGAGAAGACCAGAGTACAGCCGCGAACTGGACTGGGTGGCGCTCAATCAGTTCATGGAATAGACTCGTCGCTGGAGAATCCGGCGTGTAAGGTACGGTTTGCTGGATTCCACTGTTACGGCGTGTGATTGCCACTGGAGAAGCAGCCATGCTGCAGCTGCTGTGGGCGTCTGGCGGAGTAGACGTGGTTGATGCGAGTGGTTCCATGAGTATTTTATCCATGGCATCAAATTCTTGATGTAAAAAAGCTTGAAAGGCAGAGATGTGGTGCGTTGCAAGGTGAACAAGCACCTCGATTGCGTCGTCGGGTTGGAGAAATGCCATCCATGTTTCCAAAAAGAGCCGTCTTTCCTCTTCTCTAACCCTGTCACTCTCGTAGCAGACCCGCAACACCTCTCGCAACGCGACGGGCAAAAGACGGCGCTCGTTGGCCTGGAAGAACAGCCTGAATAGTTCCTCTGTCTCGGTGGCACTCGTGTTTCCGGACGCACTCAATGATTTGAGGGCATCCAACAGTGATTGTAGTTGTTCTCGCGGCGTATGCGTTCTGGCTGCGTTGACCTCGGCCTCTGCAGCCAGACGGATTCGTTTTTCGTCCAGTTCACGGTTCAATGCATCTCGTAGCGCTTGGCATTCATCAAAATAGTATGTTCTCTTGGCGGTGGCTGAACGCGAACTCGGCACTATGCCCAAGTGGCTGCTTCCGTCTTGCCCATCCACTATTTCTTCAGCAGGCAAGTATAAACCCGACTCAACAAGCACAATTATAACGTCGAGCATGCGCCGGTATTCTGGCAGCTTAGACGGCAGTTTGCGTAGGCAGTCCATTGCGATCGTAATCGATAATGCGTTTGGATCCGTCGAAGGAACGAGCTGGCGGCGTAACACATCTATCGCGCAACACATGTCTTAATGAAATCCTTTCGTACAGGGAAGTGGACACGCATTCCACCCATACATGAGCTCTCGATGTGGGCAACAATGGACTTCCACAGAGCCGATATCTCGTCAGGTGACGCAGTTTCGTGGCATGACCACTCATCAATCACGTCGTTCAGCACGATCTCTTGTTTCGAAGGGGGCCTACCGTATACACAAGAGAGACATGATTCCAATTTCTAGTGAGCTCATCGCGGCAACTGGTGACGTATCGATGCAATTAGCCTACGCTGTAGAAGAAGGTTCACCCAACGTGAAGAAATGCCGCAAGAGAAACGAGGTCTTCCTCTTTGTCGACTGCAAGAGGCTGCCATCGTCCAAGATCCCCCCACGTGCTACAAGCTGCTTCGCCGTAATCACATCGATTTCGTGGTTGGCCTGTTCCCGTAGTTGTTGGAGTGCGTCGACATCGATGCGATGCATGTGTGCAAGCATGCACGCTTTTATTTCGACATGCTCACGGGAGTCAACTTTCAGCGACAACTGGTTCGAATCTCTCTCATTGGTCGCACTGTGTTCGCCGGAAATCTGGAACGCCTCATCTTCCAGCCGTGATTCTATGGGTGCTTGAGCTGCAAGTGGCTGGCGGGCCTGGACCAGCTTGGTCCGCCGAGGCGAGTTTGAGGGATCGGCACTCTTACAACGTAGCGTGAGCTTCTTGACTGGGCTTGCGACCAATTGTCGTGACGTGTAGGGAGGCACTGAGGTGATGCTTGATCGATGGGAAGTCTGTGGTCGTCTTGGAGTTGTCACCGGCGGTATTTGTGCTTGTTGTTGGTGCTGATAGTGACGTTCCCACATCGCAGATTTCCCTTTCGGGATGTGAGCATGGTCATTCGGTAAAAGCATGCTGAAGAGGTCAGGTTCTGCGCGCTGGCTGGACGCTGACGCCGACATTGACTGCTCTCGGTGCCCTCGACGCATGTCGGCGTAATATCCTGTCCGTCATGCAATTCCAAGTCACGATGCCGCCGGGAGCTTTTGCTGTGGAGTTGGAAGTTGGAGAACCTAAGCAAAAATAGATGTCACTCAACCTCGAATGCCATCGAAACCCGAATGCCATCGAAACCAGTGGTCCAATGGCTCTTGAATGATGAGATTTACGGTTTCGTCGAAACAGCTCTATCGCTCGACGAACACGATGGTACGGTGTCAAGCACCCGTATTTACGACTTCGAAAACCCGTCACCAATGGCTCCCCCCGGGTGGTTCGCTCGAAAGGCGTCCGGCTGAGATTCGATTGCATCCACGAAATGTTCGACAATAGCGTTGCACATCGCTTCCTGTGGCGCCGTTTAAGCCTCGAGTGAGCCAGGCTAGAACGGTCATTGAGAAGAACGCCGAGCGGGAAACGCACCTGAACGATTATACTTCGCGATGGCACAGGACAATGCGGGGGATCAGAGACTGGTATAACGAGCGTCTGTCCCAACAAGAGATTAGCCACGTTGCAACCGTCAACAAAGGTCATGGTGTTGGTACGCTTGCACACCTGTGAGCAGGTCTCTGACATTGAACAGTCGCTTTGACCGACGATTGCTATCGTGTCCACATCCCGCAAGGCCGCCAACGTCGGCAAGGATTGCAGCTCGGCAGTGTTTCCACTGTGAGAGAGCAGAATGATCTTGAAACATTTCACTGTTGTCAGCACCCAGACATCCCAAGGCACAAAGGATGCAACCCTCGCGTACCACGTCGCCCGCCTGAAGGTTGCCGAGGTCGCCGTGCGTCCACTCGCTACCGTGGATCCACTGTAAAATTGTATGGACAGTCAGGCACAAGAAAGATCGAGAGTGAGCAGCGTGAACTCCAGCACCTGACTGCGCACAGAGATCGATGCGAGCGTCGCGGCGAGGCGGCGCGCGACGATACCCGACTTGCCGATACCGGTGACGAATACGCAGCGCCGTTCGGAGCGGCAGCGCTCGAGGCGCTCAAGCGTGGCCTCGAAGCTCTTGGCCAGCGACGATTGCGGCATAGAGAGCTGCGCATGGAGGTGCTGGGGTGACGTGTCAGATCTTTTTTTTTTTTGTAGCCATCACACGATGCGCGAGCAGGCCCATACCTGAAGCGCTTGGATATCACTCAATAGCGACCGACTCAGGACCTGCCACGCGAAAAAAAGTTTGGTTAGGCTGCGCACGGACGTGGCCAGTGTCCGTGGACGCCTGGAGATGGAGCGAGCTGTTCGTACTGATGCGGTCGCAGTGGAGAATGGTGCGCCGCTCGCGCCGTTGTGGCGGCTGTTCCGGGACGACGCAGAGACCGCTCTCGCAGCTGCGGGTGGAGAGGAAGTCACACGTCTGGAAGACGCAGAGGCGGCGCGGCCCATCCGCAGGAGCCGCCACGAGCCGCCGCCGCGCACCATGCTCATCCGGGGCGCTCGGAGCATTTTGGTGTGGTTTGTGGTCATGTTGCCGAGCCGGCACGTACCCATTAACAAAGGGTTTACCTTTATTAAATCGTACAAGTATCAAATAATGAGGGTGATGTACCACATTCTACAGGAAAAATAAATCCTCAGATCGAGGTAGAATCAGATCTCAACTGGTCCCATCCCAGCAAAGGCCGCGAAAAGAATGGAGCTCGAGGCGACGATCCACGGGCTGCTCGCGCGCCGTACGCAGCGCCGTGTGGACGAGTTTCGCCGGGACGCGATTCGGTGGAAGCAACGCGATCAAGGGAGTGTACGCGATGTTGCCAGGTGAGTCGCATCTGCTGGTTTTCAAACTGTTTAGTGTGCGCGCGACTCCTCTAACTTGTGAGGATCAAGACATCGGCGCATCTTCGATCCGGTTGTGGCACTCGATGACGCGAAAGCCATCACCTCGCAACGAGGTAGGATATGAAGTGGACTCGGTTTTGGAGGTGCATGGACGCTCACGTAATACTCCCATGGGACATTGGGTAGGTTTCTTATGCGAACAGCTCCAACTGCCGGGGCTGACACCGCTCAAGCGGCTGCATGTGCAGCTCCAACTCGTCGAGATGGACGACCGTGAGGCGAGATCTCCTTCTCCACCTGCGCTTGACGACGGCGCCACCGGCGGGAACCCGCAGTCCGCACTGGAGAGATCGCTTGCCGTGATCCTGTGCGACCGCTCGTGCTTTGACGTTTCGTACGTGGCGTCGCCCACTCGCGTCGACGATGTCAAAGAGACGCTCTTCGACCCAAGCGAGTTCGTGCAGCATGTGTGCGAGGCACTGGCGTTTTCATCGACGCACCATGGAAAAACCGCGCGCGTCGTGTTTTACCGAATGGACGACAGCACCGATGCTCCAATACGCGCACGGTCGAGCCTCAATACGCCGCTTTTGGAGAAACGGCTCAACAACTTCGTGAGAGGTGACGATGATCCCTGTGCAGACTCGATTGTGGACTTACTTTGGAGATGAAGATCTAGACATAATAAAATGGGAAAAAACAAAGCAGACAAATATTGGCACGAACAAGCGGAGTAGCGTGACGCGTTCCGAGTGGGATTCTGCTTTCGACAAGTGTTCGCCATCGCCAGCTTGTATTCGTCATTCAGCAGAGGTTCGCAACGCTCAAGCAATACTCAACGCTATCCACGCTTAAGCGGTCAGGAGGCAGGCGCCACCGGCAGCCTTGATCTTCTTCTCGGCCTCAGCGCTGAAGAACTTGGCCTTGACAATGACCGGGACCTGCGGGAGGCGGCCCTTGCCGAGGACCTTGAAGTAGCCGGCCTTGGTCACGTCAATGATCGGGGCCTTGCCGTCCGTGCTCTTCTCGGCCTGCTCCTTGGTCTTCTCCGAGACGAGCGACCAGAGGCGCTCAACGTTGACCGTCGGGCAGTGGTCGCGGTTGCGGAGGAGGTGGAACTGGCGCATACCAACCTTACCGAAGTAACCCGGGTGGAACTTATCCATCAGGATACGGTGGTGGTGCTGACCACCGGCGTTACCGCGACCACCCGGGTGGCAACGGTGCTTGCCGATACGGCCGTGACCGGCGCTCACGTGTCCACGCTTCTTACGGTTCTTCGAAAAACGCGACGGCTATCATACAAAACACCATACGACGTCAATAACGCGGCTCGTCCAACGGTCTGGAGGGGTCTGGACGTCGTCTCGATGCGATAGCGCGGTTTAGCAGCGGCAGACAGACAACGATCCGGATGAAAAACGCGAGCGCCGCGAGATACTGAGGGACCACAGGTAGCTCCACTGCTTTGACTCGATTCAAGACGACAGGAAGTCGCGGTCGGCAACTCCGAACAGATCAGAATCGCGTGGCTGACCCGAAGCTCAATACACACATCCACCGTCTCGAGTGCTCAGTAGAGTCGGCGACCGTCGTTCGGCGTGCGTTGGAACTGTGACTCAAAACGCCCCGTGACGTGGCGCCACGGGCTCCGCTAGCTCGTCGTCTCGTCGCTCTGGTGACGCTCTCGCTGTCGCTGCTGCTGCCGCGCTGTCACCGCGGACGTCGTCCATGTTTCCCCCATCCAGGCATGTGCTTTCACGGCTTACCATATTGACTTAGCGATAGGCGAATGCGAATGACCCCGAGTCTCAGCGCCGTTGTACGCCAAAGGCACGGAAATGAATGGCTCCTTGGCTGCCAGCCTTTCGTGACATACAAAACCCAAGTGATTCCGGCCCCCATACAAACCCCAAGTCTACTCGGCCAGACGCCCTCAATTGGATAGGAGTCGAGTGCCACCCCTTCGGTCCACCTTCGGCTCACTCGCACGGTCCACAACCACTTCAGGGGGTAGGTGTGAACCGGTTAAGGGCTAGGGTAAGAAACGTGCGAGGTGAACCGTGTCGCTTCATGAGTTCAACATGGAAATGCGGGACATCGGACCCTCCCCAGCCGATGGAAACGCCATGGCGGACACCGCGGACGGGTCGCGACCACCCGTAGATGACGAGGCGGTGGGTGACGTGGCGGCTGAGACGGAGGCCGTCGTGCCCCGAGCATGGTCGCGGCAGTGGGACGCCGCGGCCGCGCGGTTCTTCTACACAGACGCGGCCACGGGCGAGGCGACGTGGGACGAGCCCGAGGGGTTTGAGCTGCGCGACGCCGGGGAGGAGAGCGCCTCGAGGGGGAAACTCCGCGAGGACGAGGAAGATGGCGTGTGGATCGCGCAGTTCGATCCGTCGGCGGGGCGCGTGTACTACTACCACACGGCGAGCGGCGCGAGCCAGTGGGAGCCGCCCGACGGGTTGGTGGACGGCGAGTACCAGGACGCCAAGATGGACGGCGCCGTGACGATCCAGAGCGCGTTCCGGTCCAAGAAGGCGCGCGACCGCGTGAGGCAGCTCACGGGCGGCGGCTCTCGACCGACTTCCGCTGCGAGCAGCGCCGGGAACGGCCGCCGCGCTGCGCGGCGATGGCGGCAGCATTTTGACCCCCGCTCACAACAGTACTACTACCACAATATCGGCACGGGGGAGACCACGTGGGAGAAACCCGTTGGAGAGGACGATGTGTTGTCGGAGACCGACTCGCGCGGCGATTCCGCGACAAAGATCCAGTGCGCGGTCCGCAAGAGGGCGGCTTCGAAGTCCGTGGACGGGAAGAAACGGCTTGTGCTTGACCTCACGAGCGACGCCACGATCAACCAAAAGCTGTGCGACATCAAACGCGCCGTGGATGAGATCGATCGTGAGCTGGATGCGAGAAGAGCCACGATGGATTCCTCAGCCAAGTGGCCGCAGCTTCAAGATGCCTTGCAGGCGTGGCGCAAGTCTGCCTCGCTGATTCGTGATCGCGTGCTGGAGCATCACCACCACGCACTACTTGTGCAGCAACTTGAAGCTACGGCTGGAGAGCGGTTAGCGACCGCACAGCAGTTCCACGATGCTATGGCCACCACCCGCTCCGAATGTCTTACGTTATTTAGAAGTATCCTTGTCTCCGATACGCAGTTCGTGGAGGTTGAGGTGCTGCGCGTAAATGAAGCTTTCGATCGGTTTACGCGATTCAAAGGAAATTCAGTTTTCACGATCTCCGAGAGCAAAGTGCGTGCGGTGATTCGTGTGGAAGAGCTTGAAGACGCACTATCGCACGCTGAGGCTTGCTTGCGCAAAGCCATGGGGTTGACAGAGTTCAGTGCCGGCGCTGCTACTTCAAGAACGAAAGTCTACAGCGAGTGGCGAGACTCGGTTCAAGCTGCAGTTGAAGGTGTACGTCAGTTGGAAAAAATGATGCAGTACAAGCGGGATCTTCTTGAACTATACGAGCAGAGTCTCATCGAGCGGAGGGAATCTGAGAGCATGAGACTTGAAGAACAGTTGAGTTACCTATATGAACTCGAACTGAGGAGTGCAGAGCAAGAACGCCTCGCTCACGCACGATTCTTGGATCATTGCCGTCAGCGATGGCAACAAGGGCTTCAGAGGCGACAGGACGATGAAGCTGCTGCTACAAAAGCCGCCGAAGCCCACCAAGCACAGAAGATGAAGGACCAAGAAAGAATGAATGCCATGAAGCAAGACTACGACCACGCTCGCACGCGCGTGAAACTCTCTATTTGGGAGGCGGTTAGAGAGGGTGTTTCAGTGGATGCGATTCGAGGACTGATCTACGCCGAGATGCAAAAGGCTCGCCAGAACGGATTTGATTTTGATGTTCGCTCGGCAAGATCAAGTCGCGGCGAGACACTTGTACAAATCGCATGCTGGGCTGGTCACACAGATTTGACTGAGTTCCTGCTGGACGAAGGAGCAGATTTGCACGCAGTTGACAGCATCACGAACGGATATACATTGTTGCACGACTCTGCCCGTCGAGGTGACTCGTCGACGGTAAGTGCCACTTATCAACGTACCCGGATTTTTTTTTCATTTAGTGCGCATTGTCCAGACTAGGTTGTTGGTTGACCGTGGAATTGCACAAGATGTTGTTGATAAGAGCGGAGACACACCTCTCCACTGGTACAGTATCAATGCTTGAAGACGTTGATGAGCTCGAAGACTTCAGGTTCTCATCGCTTCTCTAAACTGGACAGGGCTGTTCGAAACAACCACTACGACACAGTCCACACTCTTCTCGGAGCATACATGCACCGATATGACCCTGGCCACAACGAGCGCGCGCTTCGAGCTGTTAGGACGAGAAATAATCGTGGCTGCAAACCAATCGACTTGTCAAAGAGCGAATGTGTACGCCGTCTACTACAAGCTTTTGACGAAGGTCGCATCTGCAGTCCACAGTCGCGGAATCGATCCACTAGCAACCCATCCACGCATGGTCGAAGAATGACGGAGATCAATCCTGGGCAATCTGCGTTGCGACCCACCAACGTTTGCGCTGACAACAAAGGTTATGCTTGTTTGACAAAGGCCTCTACCACCCCCACATTGTCCTTGCCAAACACCAGCGACAGCAGTGAGCCCGAGCATCAAAACCAAGAGCACGAAGAAGACGAATTTGGCATTATCAGCGTCAATGAGTCTCTTTGAGTCGACTCGTATTCATTGCTAACATAATATCTTTTGGAGCTATTGATACATCATCTCCTAAATATAAGGTCAACTCCATCAGCTTGGCACAGCGAAGCGAATTATGGTTCGGGACGAAGCTCAAGCTGATCGCTGACGGAGAACTTGGTAGCCGAAAGTGCATCAACTCGGACAGAGCAGCGAGGAAATCTCATCGCTGCTACAACCGACCATTCGCCCTCTGTCAGGGTCAAGTACCCACGATGACTGTCACATCGGCGATGGAGAAAGTCGAAGGCCTCATGTATGCGCATTGTTCGAAGGCGCGACAACAAAATTCATTCGGCGCTAATGCTGCATTCTGTTTCCCAGTGAGGTTGCGACTCAGCGACTGATACCACAAGCACTTCAGCGCCTCAGTGTCACCGGTAAGCGGACTCCCGGCTCCATGAGGTTTCGAAAACGAATCCGGAACACTAATCACTGAACTGCGTATGCCTTTTAGAGATTCTTGGCGAGCATGTTATTTGCAAGGCAACGTCACTTGGGATTCCCACAAAAGAGGACCTTGGGATCACCGCGGAGTCGGAGGCGGCCTACAATCGCCTCGTCAAATTCTTGCGACTGCATGAGCCGACGGGACACGAGAGAGACGTCGCGCACAAGTATGAGGTTGTTCGATTCCTCAACTTGAAGCAAATGCTTCACGAGTGTCAGCAGGCAAAGGTGAACATCGAGGCTTGAAGGTTTGCGTTCGCCCTCGATGCCGATTTTTGACAATCCTTTCATGTGACAGCTCCCACAAATTCAAGCGAGTTGTCTCGAGAAGGTGTTTCAATGGTTTGACGAAAGCACACCATCGACAGGTTCAAGAACTGGCGTGATCGGCTCTGCGTCAACACCAGTCTTACCCCCACGTATGGTACGTGGCCACCTTTTTCATCAGCTTCCTTTATAACGAAATCAATATCTCACATTGCGGGGCTGATGTCAGTCACCAAGAAAAGCGACGCAATCAAGTACCAAACCTGACGGCGGTATGATCAAGTCTTCGAGCGAAGACGCCTTGGTGACAGCGTCTTTAGACGTTATGATGAAAGCCGCCGTGGCACAGAAACTCGAAAAGTACAGGATGCCAGATTTAAGAGCATCCCACATCCGGCGTGTAGCCCAATTACGGTCCAGAGGAGTCGACGTCCCGGAGCAAGACCTGGAGATCATTGAAGGAGGTGGCCCTGAAGATGAAGCAGGGCACACCGATGATATTCTGGAACCTGCTGAGTATGAGGATCGGGACCGCCGCGCACAGATCAAGGCCACCTTCAAATCGTATCAGCCAGAAACCGAGGCAGAGGTAAGTAGAGGAGGGTGCGGGTACTGACTTGGTATCTCTCGTATTGAATATGGATTTGACCGTACGTAGTTCGCAATGAATCAAGTCTGGCTCGAGCGCAAGCGCGAAGAGGACATCGAGAAAGTACAAACTCGAGAAGTGCGAGGCAAACTACAAACGTGGTCAATGAACAAGAGTCGCGATGAAAGCGAATACCTGCGCAAACGAGAGGCGATGCAATTGGCTGCTGGGTTGGACAGGCTGGTTGACGGCCAGCTTGAAGCCATTAACCAGCCCCGCCGTCGACTCATGGAGAAGAAGAAGCAAGAGTGGGAAGCGCTTCAACAAGCAGTACAAGCCTCTGTCGTGGATCGACCTGAAGCTAGATCGAATGGAGCGAACGGGCCCGAAGACGGTGGATTGACACCAGCTCGTCCATCCGCTGGAGCGCTCAACTCTGTTAAGAAGAAAAAAATAAGCTCCGGTGGGTCTGGAACTCCTGTTGGTTCCGGTGGAATGCATTTCCGCAATCAACTTCCACCGAACTACACACCACAGAGCAAGCGAAGCAATGGCACACCTACGTCTTTCTCGTCAAAGGACAGCAGCTCTACCCCCAGCACACCACTTTCGACGTCTTCGTCAGGCAAGCTGCAGCTTCTTGACGAGGCTGCCGCGAGGGCAGAGAATCGAGCTCTGGGACGAAGTCGCTCGACCGAATCTCCATTTGGTAGTGATGGCTCTCCAGCCGTACCAGATGAAGAAGATGAACGAGCCGAAGGTGCTCTCCAATCACCATCGCTGAGATTCTCCGAGAGGGTCCAGGAGAGTCGGCCTGAGTTGACGTTCCGAGCTTTCCACGCAACAACCCACACAAATCAAGGATCACTACCTCTCGCGCGCGTCGCTTCAGCTGGCGCTCTTAATCGAAAGGTGCGTCAGACTCATTCGAGCCCACCCGAACCAGTTGAGATGAGGCTTTACGTTTTCTTTTCTGTCATAGTTGTTTCCACGAGGAACCATTCCACCCCAAGCCGAGCCACTCGATCCAGAGTATAGGCATCTATACACCGCGGCCATGAGCCGCAAGCCACCGCTTCCAACGAATATTCTGCCCGACAAGCCACTCGTTGGTCAGGGCCGACCGGTTAGAAAGCGTCAACTCCTTGATACTGTATGTGCCGGGTAGACTCTGATGCATTTTGTACCGTTCCTCGTAGGCGAAATCCTCATCTGGAAGCAACAATCAGCAGGAATCAAGCCGGGCCTCGTCGGCTCCGGTTGCCCTCAGAAATGCACCTGCTTCTATGGGCCTACTGAATTCTAGCTCAAGTCAACTTTTGAGCGACTTTCGGGCCGAGCAAATGCAAGAGGTTGAGCGCATTCGGATATTGTTCGAGCAGCACAAGTTGGTGATTCCCACATCGATTGTTGAGCGAGGGCTTCTCCTCCCAGAGGATCGGTCCACATACGAGTGTGTCCACAACCTGCCCATACCTGGTTCGCGGTTGATTTCGAACCCTCTACTCCAAGTGCGTGTCAAGGCCAAGACCACCAAGAAGAAGAAGAAAAAGAAGGGCGGTAAAACCGGCACAAAAAAGACCAAGGGAAAAAACTCAGCGGGCGACAAGTCCAAAAGTCCAACCAAGAAGAAGAAGAAATGAAGACCGGCAGAGAAGCCGAGTACTATCTTCCCAGTTGTAATGGACTACCCGAATGGTTCTTCTATCCGATCGTCCACATTTGTCCCTGACCGGTCGCGGGTATTGTGTCGTTTGGCATAGCTGATGTACATGGCGAGTTGTGCTTGCAGGAGTTCCACGACAGCTGGATCACCCGGCGATATCTCTTGGAACTCATCAACAGCCCCTTGTCTCGACATTCCCGCAGGCAACGGGTGGACTTCCACGGGCTCTTGGTCGCCTTTTGTCTCACACAATGCGGGTGTGTTTGCGTGGATTCCCTCTCGAACGGGGGTCTCGGCCCTGCGCCGCTGCGTCTGCATCAATTCCTCGTTTGTTCGCTTGAGTTGGCGGATCTTCTCCGCCATCGATGTGGACTGTGCCTCCATGTGAGCGATTTTGGCATACAGCTCATGCATCTCTTCGTACAGTTGCGCGTCGCTCTTCGGTGTGAGCTGGGCAAACGACTCCAGCGCCAGCAGCTTGGCGTCTTCCACTGACATGGGCGACTGGTTTTCACTGGGTTGCTGCTGGAAGGCGCACCAGAGCGTCTCGGCCATCGCGCCCACGTGCCACAGGATCTGCTCGTGGCGTTGCGACCATGCGTTTTGCCCAGCCTCCCACGCCTCTTTTTCCTGCCGCAGCTGCTCAACTTCGCGGCGCAATCGATCCACTTCGTGATATGCAACTGCCGCTTCCTCGATGGCGAGGTCGCGCTCACGCTCTGCCTCCACACGACGTCTCTGAGCCGCCATGGCGTGCTCGGCGTGTGGGCGTAAGCCAAAAAAAATACTTGACAATGACCCCGGTGACCTTTCGAGGTTGGGAGTGACAAATGCACCGACACAGTAACGGAAACTCATATCGAATCTGGACACAAAGGGTACGACCATAGAAAGCCTGCGTTGCATTCGTATGTCGGGCCACATGAGCGAGTAGCGACTTGTACGACTCTAGAGCGACGACCCGAGCGCCTCGGACTTCCACGCCCTAAGCCGCTTGTCGTAGGACACGGTGAGCACCACCGCACCATTGGTCGAGTCACCGCTCGACGTCACTGCGAGGCCGCGCACAAGCTTCTCGTGGGCGTCGAGCTGGTCGATGACACGCTCGGAAGCGATACACCACACGAACAATGACCCGTTTTCTTCCGTGTTGGAGATCACATACTTTTCGGACGGGTGCCACACAGCGCGCGGTTGACTGTACGGACCGGCCTTGTGGCCGTACAGGTTACGGTAGACGACATTGCTCTTAACCTGGACGACAGAAACGTCAGCGGCAGTTCCAATTACTCTCGCGAGATATCCCAGGAGGTGCATGACGTACCGAAAAGATAAAGTGGCGGTCTTTGTCGGTCGCGGCGAGTAGGTACTTGCCACCCGGCGAGACGCGGAGGTCCATGATCGTGTACGAGACGTGCTCGATGCCGTCCTGATTCATATTGACACTGACGAAACGGAGCCACCCCCGGGTGAGTTGTGCGTGGCCTTCCATCCCCCCAGTACGGCCGTGGATCCACGTACCGTTCTTTCTCAAAGGTCTTGCAATCCACGTAGTGCACGTAGCAGTCCTCGCGGACGGCGATCGCGAGCAGCTCGTTCTGCGTGCCATCCATACTTGGCGGTACGAACGTGAGCGCCTCAGCAATGCCGTTGAAGTAGTACGACTTGATCTTCTCGCATGTCGGCGGCTCGCTTGACGCCAAGAGGTTCATGCACTTGTACACGTTGACCGACTTATCGCAGGACGCCGTCGCGAAGAGCTCGCCGTTGGAGCTCCAGGCGACGCGCATCGCGCCGGGCCGTGCGTGGTCATGGAACAGCGCGACCGGCTCGACCACGTATGCGCCGTCGGTCTCCACGAGCTTGAGCAGCGCGTGCTTGGCGTCCATGAACGTCGCCACAAAAAACGCGCTGGCGCCTGGGGTCGGGTTGAACGCGATGTCCAACACGGGGCCGCTTGCCTCGTATGCGCAGAGCTTGCGCTGCTGCGCCCAGTCGTGGACCATGACGTGCTTGTCCACGCCGCCCGTGACGGCCACGTGGGACTTGCCCACTGGTGACGCAACGCTGAGCAAGTTGCCGACCGCATGGACGTTTTCCATCGCCGCAGCGGCCGATGAAGTGCGCAGCCCTCCACCGGGCAGCAGCAGCTCATCTGGGATCTGGCTCAGCGCCGTCTCGTCGCCGCCGCCAGCGGCCACCGTGGGCAGCAGCTTCTGGAACGCGGCGGCGTTCTCCTCGAGCAGGCGGTTCGCCTCAGCGAGCAGCTCGTTCTCGTCGACCAGCGCGCGGATCCGTTCCGAGCTCTCGTCCTGGAGCGCGTCAAACTTGGCCTGCAGCGCCTGCAGCTGCGCGCGGAGCTGCGCGTTCTCGGCGCGGAGCTGCGCAGCGTCGTCGGCCATGGCTGGCGTTCAATCTGGAACAAGAATGACGAGGAGATCCGACAACGAGCACCAACACTCTGCCGACTCTTAAAACGAAAATACCGGTATTTCACGTGTACGTCGAAAATGAACTTTTTGAGGGAACTTCGAAAATGATATTTTTTTCATCGAGTTAGTTGATGCGCGTGCGGTGGAGCAGCTCCATGTCGATGGTGCAGTCCGGGGACTGGCACTCGCGCACGTGGAACTCGACGGTGCCGAACACGGCCGATTCCTGTGAACCGACGCCGATGGCGAACGTGAGCGTGTCGAGCCCCTCGAAGCCCTCGTTCGGGACGTACCGTATGAGCCGGTCGCGCGTGACCACCATGGGCTTGAGCGCGCGGTCGCCCGTCGTGCCCGGCCAGTAGTACGGGTCCAAGTCGAGGTCCTCGAGGCACTGCCTGTCGCACACGGGGCTCGGGTAGATTTTCTGGCGCTCGCTCGGGTCAGCCAGGATCTCGATGCCGCCAAACGTGGTGTACCCGTCGAGAAAGTTCCACAAGACACGCTGCCTCGTGGGGGTCGGCAGCACGTCAAAGCTCAGGTAGTACGTGGAGAGGTACGTCTCGGCCTCGACAAGGTCTAGCACGCCGTTGCGGTCGCGGTCCAGGTGCTCCGTGTCGGTCTCGGCGATCGACACGTACAGCTTCCCGTGGCGCGGCAGCGTCTGGACGCGAGCGCGAAGGTCCATATAGTAGGCGCGCGTGTTGCCGGCCGCGTTGGTCACGTACAGCACCCAGTCCGAAACCGCGCCGGCGCCGTGGATTGGATCGGTCTCGGGCGACGGCTTGTACGTGGCGACGGCATCGCGGATCGCCAGTGTCCATCGACCTTCGCTCGTCGTGCCGCGGAACCGCTCCTGGAACGAGTCCTCGGGCGACCAGGTCTCGGCACCCGGGTAAAACTCAGTGGACACGGGCGAGCCGCTCGGGTACTGCGACAGCACATGGTTCCGTTCCTTGAACACTTCGACCTCGGCGAGCGTGAGGAACGCCGAGGGTGTCTCGACGACGATGCGAACGAACTGGGTCGTCGTGAGCCCGACTGGTGGGTTTACGCTGATGAGCTGGGCGCTTCGCATCGACTCGTCGACGCGGTAGGACCAAGTCGACGCATTCACGGCCTCCTGGAAGCTCTCAAAGTTCATCACGGCCGTGTCCTCAAACAACAAAATCCAGAAAGGGAACATGGATGTATACCCCTTTGTGCTATCGAACGGACGCGCTTCGTCGTCGCGCGTGATGTACGCCCACTCGTCGAAGTCGTCACCGGGGTACGGCTTGTCCAGTGCGACGACGCCCAGTCCGTCGCAGATGTTGTTCGTCGCGACCGCGAGGGGGAGTGTGTCTTCTTCATAAAGCCGCGGGTCTTCCAGGAACGTGACAGACCACGTGAAAGCGCCATGATCCGACATGGTATCGGACGCGGGGGTGCGCGTGACGTATAACCGCTGGTTTGTTTGTGACGGCGGCATAACGGCAAGGATCTTGGCCTCCACGGATTCCCCTTTCCCAATCCCCAGGGTTGCGATGTTTTTGTTTTCATCACGTACCATTGCAACAGCGTTCCAGTTGATATCGGTCGTACGCGACACTTGGCCGTCCCACGTTGTGAACAAGAGTGCGAAGGAACCGTACACTTGGGCGAGGCTGTCGGGTGAATCGGTCCGCACCATCTGCACCACGGCCGGTCGTCTTTCCGGTCGCTGTGGAAGCCACACTCGGATCGTACCGATCTCCACGCGGTTGAGTAGCCGCAGTTCCCACCAGGCGACCGTCGTCGGCGACGCGTCCGCGCGCGCGACGTCTTGGCTTGACACGCTGCCGTAGACGCGGCCGTCGATTGCGTTCGAGGCAAAGCACACGCCGCTCGTAGAGCTCTGCAGTGCAGTGGCGCCACCGTCACGTGCGAGGTTCGTGGTGGCGACAAAATCCTGGAAGCTGTAGTCCCAGCCCACGCCGCTTGTCGGATTCTCTGGGTAAATCCGCAGCTGCTGCTCGTTGACGCGTAATCGCTCGTCTGGTAGGCCAAACGCCATCTTGCCACAGCACCGATCGACGATGGACGCGCTTTGCGTGCCGTGGAAGAGCCGCACGCTCAGATCGGACGCATGTGGATGGTAGAGCCCCTTGAGCACAACTCGCATGTCCTGTATGAGGTGGTGCTTGGAGGCAAACCGCGAATTGTGCTCAGCCCAGATTAGCCGAACGTCGGCGTCGAGCGTGGGCGTTTTGGCTGCGCGCTTGATGGTCGCGCCGTTCAGCCGAATGGCCGAGCGGAAGTCATAGTTGTATTCGAGCAAAGCGGCTTCGGCGGCGGTAACGCTGTACTCGAACACCGACCGCGTCGGTGAGCTCTTCGCAGCACTATACATGGCCTGCTGCTGTTGGAGCGACCCGGGGATATCGACTGAGGGCACGCCGTTTGTCGTGTCGACGACCACGGCGTCGGACCACACCACCACCAAATCGAGGGTCTCGCTGAGGGTGTAGATACCCGGATTTTTGTTCGTGTAAATCTGTGTGATGCGCGGTTGCTTCGTGTCAATGCGGAGTGCCTTAGCGTAGCTGAGACTTCGCTGGGTCTGATCGTTGGTCGCAACCGTCAACGGCGTTCCCCGAAAGCAACCTATGAGGTACGGTGTCGTACCCGGGGTCACGTGGTAACGGTACGTGCCGTCGTCGCCAATGCGCCCATTGCACGAATCCAGATCTGTAGGAGCCACACCACTCTCGGTGTACGGGCCATAGAGAGGAAACCCGTCGAGTGCGTACCCTAGCAGCGGTGATGGCTTACCGGGCGTGAGCTGTCCGCCCAGTTCGCTCAGTAGACAGTCGGGTGTACCGTAGTAACGGTAATTGCCGCCTGCATCCACAAGCCCATGGCACTTGTCCATCATCCAGTACATTTTGGAGGCTGGATCCATGATGTTGCCTCCGTACACTTTTGACCGACTCGAGAAGAACGGCACGCCGTTGAGCATGACGCCAATCGGCACATCTTGCGGTAGCGCGATTGTCTGTTGTGCCACGACTGGCTGCCGTGGCAGCTGGAATGCGTAGTCTTGTTCGCGTACGACGAATCGATTGTAGGCGCTCGGAAATGGGCCGTACTGGCCGTTCGGGATGCCTGTACTTCGCACTGTGATGGTCGTGGCGGTGTACACGACCGATACGCCGTTGGGATTCAACCAGATCGCAGTGCCAGTCATGGTGGCCGGGTTCTCGTCGACTACCAACCCATCGAAGCGGCTGAGTGACGACAAGGTCAGCCCGGTCACCTGGCGGATATCGACGGGGGAGCGGAAAACGCGGATTAACTTGGATGCGTCACCGCGGGCTGCCGATGGGGGGTCATTGATTCCCTTCAGACACGCCATGAATGGAGCCTGACGGGATAGAGAGAGGTGGTACCGGTAGGCGCCGTCCCGGCCGCGTACGCCGTTGCATTCATCTAGCTGCTTGGGGATATCACCGGCCTCGTCAAAGAACGAGTATACCGGGAATCCATCAAACGCGTACCCGATCAAGAGAAGCTGATTATCGTTGGATGGATCTTCAGACACCCGAGCGCTTGTGAGGCTCTCAAGAAAGCATGTTGGTGCCGCAACATAGAAGTAGCGACCCTGCTCGTCAACAGTGCCTCCGCACGTGTCTACTCTTGACGATGATCTGTTGGTGCCGGCCTTGAACGGAATACCGTTGAGCATGACACCAATGAATCCGTCGAAGCCCTTTAATAACAACGCATTGAGCTGCAAAACTGGGAACCGAACGATTTCGATGAAGTACCGCTGCTCCGTGACCTTGAGGGGTGTCTGATCCGGCGGGATACCGTTGCTATACATGAACAGCGATGATTTCTGAAGCGACATTGAAACTTCGTTTGTGAGCAATCGCGCTGCCTCGGTGGCGATCACATCTGCCTGATCTGCCTCCACGAGATCAGTTATGTCTTCCAGCTGATTAACATATACGAAATCCTGTCGAGATGTCGCGACGCGCAACTTTGGCCAGAGGTTGACCTCAGGAAGATCCAAAACGGCGTCGACAGTTGGTGTCGTCGCCTTGCGCCGGATCGTTCCATCACCGAGCTGAAGTGCGTTGGCGTCAGGAAGACACTTCACCAGCTTGTCATATTCGCGTCGACGTGGCCGTTGCCTCGCATTGTCCGGGCACCGTACATAGTCGAGTCGATCGGTGTGATCGCCTTCTAGGATATTGTAGGCAAAAACCAGCTTGGGTGAACCACTGCCACTTTGATACAACGCCTGGCGTGGCAACGGCTGCCCGACGTCGAGCATCAAATATGGCGTTCCGGTGACGATCACTGGAGTTGAAAACACGACGGCCACGGTGATGACGTCACCAGCCGTATAGATCGCGTCGGCTATGTCAGAGGTTACGGTGACGACTCGCGGGGGTTCCACACCGTCGATGCTGATGTCGCGGTTATTGCTGAGGCTGCCAGATCCGCCAGGCGTGGGAAGACGGAGCGATGCAGGGCGACGATCAGGTGTGACGGCGACGTATCCACAGTCACGAGCGTCCATTGAGAGCGCGTCGACACCATCGTACGCCAACGGGAGCGCCATGTCACCAACTGCAGTTGTGTATCGGAACGTGATGGTCGCTGAACCGCTCCCGCTGAGATAGAGTGCGAATAGTGGTCGTCGGCGTGTGAGCTGAGTGTTGGCAATACTCAATCGCAGCTTTGGGTTGCATCTCGCGAGTTCCGTGACCAACACAGGCTCGGAAAACGTCACTAGCACGTCGATATCTTGACCACTTCCGTAAACGCCATTGGTGAGAGTTGACGTCACCGAGACAACGCGAGGTGCAGTTGCATCAACTTGGATTCTAGAGGCAAAACTGAGACTTCCATCCGCTCCTGGCGAAGGGAGCGTCGTGTCTGCTGCGAGTACCGGATTAGCTGTCAACTGCAGAATACTGCAGCTCAGACTTGATACGCTACGGTAATCGAGGCGACCGGATCGGTCACCTACAACTACGCGATATTGGAAAACGAGCGCGTCGGTTGACGAGCCGCCACTGAAAGTCGCACTGGCTGTCTTGGAGCCACCAAGAAATAGCACCAGCATACACGCTCCTGGGGCTACAACCGTGACTGGATACGAAAACTGGACGCGAATACGAATACGATCTCCTAGGCCGTAAACGCCATCACGGTCAATGGGGTTCACACCGACAACTGTTGGTGGAGTGCCCACGACGCGAACTCCGGAAGAGGAGAGACTGCCTGAGGTGCCCGGTACGGGAAGCGCAGTGTTTGCTACAAGAACAAGGGTCGTGGCCGCTGCAAATACTGCACTGGGAGCAGCGCCAACCACGAGTGCATTCACGCCGGCGTACTCAAGTAGCGGTGTCGTGTCGCCTGCGACAATGCGAATCGTGAACAGAAACGTCGCTGTCTGGTCTCCTGCTGTGTAGGCGGCAGTTCGCACTCCGTTCGCGAATTGGAGACGCAATGACGGCGGCGCAGACCCAGCTGGCATCGCCACACGAACAGTAAACTCCACAGCGACTACGATGTCGTCTCCAACGCCGAATGCTCCGTCATTGCTCGTGTCAAGATTGCGGACATACACACGCTGCACCGTCGGAGGCACAGAAGAGATGCCAATCTTGTAATTGAATGAAAGCGATCCTGGCAGCAACGGGGCGCCGAGCCGTAACGGGACGTACAGACCAGCACTGTCGGTAATCAAACTGCCCGCTGGGAGCTCCAGCGCTGTTCGTGAAGCGGCCTCCAATACGCGTACGTTGTCACCGGTTGAAACTACATACTCAAACTGCAACACGGCGGAGCCTGACCCGCCAATATACTGGGCGTATGTCGGAATCAGTGCGTTCGCGTTAAGGCCGAGCCTTGGTGACCCTTGCACGACCACGGCGCGACTGAATACCACGGAGAGAACAATACGCTGACCAGGCGCGTACACGTACCCGCTTCTCACGTTGGCGTTTAGTGCAATAACGCGTAAGCCATCCGTGCGCAGAAAGATCTTGCGGTTGTTTCCGACGAGACTTCGCGCAGCATTGACGCGAAGAACTGGTCCGGGCCGAGGCATGGTCAGATTAGCAGGTTGTTGCGGTGATGCAGCCTTGCACAACACCTCGGCTGCTGTTTGGCTCATAGAGCCACCAAACAAGATCGGCCGGAGCAAAAACGATTTTTGATCGAACGTGTCGAGCGGTGTCGCGCCAGTGTTATCATTCGCGGCCACAGAGTACTCGAAGCGAAGCACGTTCGTCTCATTGCCATCTCGGTACACGGCTGTGCGGGGCGTGTCAAGCGTGTTGGTAAGCGGAACGTTGAGTTTCAAGTACGGCTTTGCGCGTCGCACGATCACTTTCTTCGAGAACTCGACAAGGATGACCACGATGTCAGCAACATCAAAGGTTCCATCGGGGGTAGGCGACCGGATATCAATTATCTTTGGTCGCACCGTGTCGATGACAAAGTTTTTGTTTGCAGACAAGGACCCGGGCCATCCTGGTGCAGGGAGTGTTATGTCGGCATTTGTGTACGGATTGGTCGACTTGCGCTTGATCGAGGATAACCCGGCTAGCTGTAACGAAGTCACATAATTGATGGCACTTGCCCCGCGATCGTCGACGACATCTAGATCGCTCGCGGCATCACCTTCTTCGATAACATATCGGAACGTGAGCGACGTCGTGGCGTTTCCGTTCTCGTACACAGCCGTAGATGATCGTCCCGTCTCCAAAACAAGCACGGGCCACCCGTACACTATAACCGGCAGTGTGAATGTTACCACGATCGGAATTGTGTCACCTGGGAAGTACGTGCCATCAGCCATGGGTGAGTTCACACCCACAACGGCTGGCGGAGTTGGCTTGATAGATATCCGGCGGTTCCCGCTTAATGAGTGGGCAGTTTTGGGTGGAGGCAGCGTCAGCACAGCGTCTACAATAGGGAAAGTCGAGTTGCGCCGAATTGTCGCACCAACCGGTAAACTCAGTGAATCCTGCCGGAAGTAATCAAGACGCTCGCTATAGTCGCGCTCAGTCGTCGTGTACAGGAACGAAAGTGCCGTTGTTCCCGATCCGGAAACATAAAAGGCCGGGTCGACATTATAGTCGACGAAATGTAGTTCGTCTGACCGGAGGTACAGCAATGCTGCGTCTCCCGTCACAGCAACGGGTATATTGAATATCACTTGGATGACCAAGTCCTCTCCGACGCCGTACTCTCCAGACGGTGTGGTCGATGTAACATCGACTACCACGGGCGGTGATGTGTCGATCTGGATGTTACTGTTGTAGCTCAGCGATCGTGGGTCACGTGATCTTGGGAACAGTGTGAAATCCGGAAGTTGTCCGTAATAGTCTTGGACTTGCGCACCGTTTAAGTTCAGCGCTTGCTGGTTGAGCACATCGAGATCGAGCGACGTATGGCCGGGCTGTACAACATAGAGGAAGCGCAACACCTTGGCTACTGTCCCGCTCCGATCGATAGCAAACGCTACACCGTTTGGAGTAGTTCCGGTGTCCACTTGCAGGAGCGGCGTCCCACTCGAGGTCTCTCCCCATGTGATGTTCCACTCCGCTTCGAGCCGCTGGGAAATAAGTTCGTGGCGAAGATGCAGCTTGGTGGCCAGTCCGTCAAACTCTGTCCACGCGACACCCGCTGTGCGCGAGCTTGCGGAGCACACAAGGGTGATATCGGTCGCGTCGAACGAAGGATTGTGGTTTGCTGTCCGGCCACTAAACATCGCGGACCAGTCGGTCTGCAACGATCTATCCTGCATCAGAGACGCGATGCGCACTCGTTGCACGCGGGACGCCAGCGCGACCGATGCTGGTGATTCTTCAATCCAGGATGCAAACATCGTATTTCCACACGCTAACGTGTCCAGCGCCTTGGCACTGGGAAGTGCAAGTGCCGTAAAGTTTATCTGCCGTGCGATGCTGGACGCGGTCTCATACCACGACGTGTCAAGTATCTCACCAGACGCGACTTCGCTCACACCTGGCTGGTGGGTATCGCGATACCAGGTAACGACAAGTGCGACGTCTTCAAATCCATTCTTTCTCACAGCCAGCCGAGGTCGATAATTGTTGATAAAAAAATCCGATGCCGCACTTGTGGAGTTCATGTACTGCCAAACAGAAGCATCTCGATTCTGTACGAATCGTCGCGCAATGACGATCTGGTAGGCGTCAATTTCATCACTGTACTCGCTCCAAGAAACGTACATACCGCCGCGGTAGACAACTGCGTGGGGAAATATCGCGTCGTTCTTGCGGTTCCTGTTGAGACCTGCGTCGAGCTTGTTGCCATCGTGGAAAATCCACAGAGGCGCATCGTAGTCATCGTTACGTTGCGCCACACGCACTTGACCAGCCACTCGGCCACTAGCGGAATCGACTGCTTCTTCGCGCCACACCATCACAAGCTGGAGGTTGTGAACAATCAGCAGAGCGTCACTACCCCGCATTTGCAAATTTCTGTTGGCTCCCATGCTTGGAATGACATTCCACGGTTCCTTGGGGGCACCGAGGCCATTGAAGTGAGCACAATAGACCTGGCCATCTTCGTCCCACGCTGCGTACAGATCATTTTGCCACACGGTCGCAGACACCCTCTCAATAAACGTGTTGGGGAATCGGTTCATCGCTGCCGCAACCGGAGGAGACAACGCCACTTGCTGGAGCGTGTCACGCGTGAAAACCCGCATGTACAGGAAACTTGTCGTTACTGATGGCCGGTATTCGAAAGTACTCCATTCAGTCCAGAAAATCATCAGGTTGTCGCCATACTCGAGAGTGAATGGATACCGCGCGTGGAAATCGTGGTTCCGATTAAGCCCTGTCTGAAGCGTCACTTGCTTGGAAAACGTCACGTCGATTTCGATAGCTTCACCAGCTCCCCAAAAGCCGTCGGTATGCGGCGATGACAACTTGACAGTAGTAGGAACGGATGTGGCATCGATGGTGAGAACTTTTGTTGCTGACACGAGGAGGCGAGGTAATGGTGATGTTCTCGCCTTCGTGAGCGACGACGCCGATACACAATACACTGTTGCACTCGCAAGCACATTGAGATTTGCGAACGCAAGGTTCGCACTGCTGTCACCCTCCTCAATATGGTACAGAAAGGCAGCTTCGTTTGGCTTCGGCTGGCCCAAGAACACGGCAAGTCGATTCGGCGTAAACAACCCGTTTATCTGGAGTGATCCTGTCGCAAGCTCGATTGTCGGCGAGCCAACGACTGTTACAGGTCGTGAAAAGATCAAGCGAAAGTAGATCTCACCAGGATACACTATTGGCGGGCTTGCAATGGGTGGGTACGCGACACCATAAACACCAGCGTCACTATCCGAGACAATGTCCACGACAACCACGGGCGATCCATCGACGACCAGTGATTTCTGAGCTACAAGTCGACTGAGGCTACCAGCAGCCGGGAGTGTGGCGTCCGCGTCGACCGTTGGAGTTCTGGATCGCGCTTGCACCGCTGAGCCTGGCTCTGTCAAGTCCATACTTGAGGAAGCAACGTCTAGATCGTTCGTGGCCTCGTTTTCCTGGACAATATAGTGGAACACGACACGAGTGTCTGTGCTGCGCTCGAGAAGTCGTTCTGGTGGTGTGTCAGGTGATGATGGCAAGAGCGGCCCACAGACATCCGAAACGACGGGGATTACTGAAGCAGGCACTTCAAGCACGCGAGAAGAGTCGAAAATGATCTCCAAGCGGTGGCCGTTTTTCCTCTGTGTTCTTGTGACTGATACAACACCAATCGTGGCGAGCTCGGAGAACGTCAAGAGCTGTGACTTGAGCGAGCTTCGTGAGGCACTGTCAGTGTCCATAAGATCGATACAGTTGGAAATGGCACCGCGGTACATGATCGCAAATTGGCCACTCGTTACGGGATACATTGCGTGCACTCCCACGTCCAGGAGTTGACGATACCCCGCGTAGGTGAAAGTAGCCACGCCACCAGAGTTCATCGTAAGCTTTGGCTGGCCAACAACAGCAACTTCGGTCGAGAACACAACCTCAACATCGATGATATCTCCAACACCGTACCCAATGCCTCCAGGAGGAGTATCATCTCTAGACGAGGTCACGGAGACAATCGTTGGTGGCGAGGTGACAACGGCGAGCGATTGCAACGAGCCCAAACTGGTAGGCGCAGCCAATGCTGGCAATGACAGGTCCGCCATGATCTGCTGGGATGGCGTATCTGCCGTGCCAGCGGCATAAATATTGTCGAACAGACCAGGTGTCCGCAGAGACAGTACTGACGCGTAATTCAAATCTGCTGTTGCCTCGCCAGGAAGTATCTTGTACCGAAACTCAAGCCGCGTGGTACCACTTCCAGATAAATACTTAGCGACACCCCCAGAGTTCAGCTCAAGAATAGGCCGTCCGACGACATCTACAGCGAGCGAGAAGGTGACGTAGATCGGAAGCACGTCTCCGGCAAAGTATGTGTCGTCTATCGAGGATGAAAAAACTCGCGTGACACGTGGGATCTCGTCGTTACTGAGAATTCGAATGTCGGACGGAGCAAGCAGGCTGGGGGGTATCGCCAAAACTGCCTGCAAAACTGGATTCTGCGCATTGCGAAAGATGGAGCCGACAAGCGCATTACTATTACGGATTGCGAGGGCTGGGGTGGTATCCGTAGCTTGTACCACGTACTGGAAGGCAAGAGATCGTGTCACGGCCAACTTGGTCTTGAAATCCGAGTTTGCAGTCACCATAACTCCCGTGCAAGCAATAGCACCGCCATTTCCGTCATCGCACATAAATGTTGGACACGTGGATGTGGACACTTGGATAGGAACCATCGCGTCACTCAGTGACATGAATGTGATGTAGTAGCGGTAACCTAGGGCTCCAAGCACCGACGTATCCTTCCTCACTTGGACTGGGATGACTCGGCCCGAAATGACTCGACTGAGCGAATTCTCCAATGAGTTTGTTGGGCCATTTGCACGGATTGTGGCTGAGAGACATGGGGTCGATTCGTACTGGTACCCGATCTTAAACCCTCCTTGAAGAATCCGAGCATCAGCTCTGACGTCAATCGTTTGAGTGCGCCCTGTAAATCCTTCGCAACTGTTGGATGAAGATGGAAACAGATCCAGCAGGTTGCCACTACTACTACCGGGGAAGTGGACAGTGTAGCGGTATCCGTTACGTCGTTGCTGCCTTGTGACGGAACGAATTCCGATGGTTCGCAATGCTCTAATAGCCAGTAGCTTGAATAAAAGCTCTTGCTCGGCGTCCGCATGACTCTGAAAAGCTGCTTCAATGCATTCGGTCGTTTCCGCTGTATTGGGGGCAGCAGCATCTCCATACAGCAACTGGAATGCACCACTGAGCATCATGCTTGGGCTCTCGGTTCCAACGTCGAATTCGCGAATGATGCCGCGAGAGGTGTAGGTGGCCATGGCATCTACAGTACCTGTTTCGAGTGTCACTTGAGGAGTCCCGGTGGTGACAAGCACAGGAGACGAAAAGTTCATCGAGATATCGACGACACCGCCACGCATTGGTACGTCTCTGTTGACATTCAATACAACCAGGCTCTTCAAATTGCACGGAATGCGCGGTGGTCCCGCACGACATATCCACGAGGCACACGAGCTGGGAGAGGAGAGAGCAAGCGGCTTGATACCAGTTGTCGGGAACGTGAACGCTATGGTATAGCGAGCTGCATCTTGGATTACTGAAGTGTCGATCGAGACATCCACTCGGAGCGCCATCGTTGATATCCCTTCCAGCGCGGCCTTGACTGCAGCGATCGGCGCATTCCACGCAATGCAAACAGTTTCCTCACCTCCGTAGGAGAGTTTGAACTCTCCTTGAGTTAGGCTTCCTTGATTGAAGACGTCAATTGTTTGAACTGTGCTCGCCAAGGCCATAACCTTGGATGAACTTGTAAACGATACATTCTGAACCGTTGGGCGGGCCGTGTCAATGCGGATTTGACGACCAAACTCAAGGGATCCGAGCGTGTTTAGCTCGGGCAACAGTAAGTTGGCCGATGTTACGGGGCTTGTGGATCTCCGTAGCACGCACCGATCGTGAAGTGATTGCCATATACCAAACGCTCCGCTGTCCGCGCGGTAAAAGCTCGTTCGAACATGGGTTGTGAGTGCTGTAGCATGGGTTTCGTGCCACACAGCATACAGCGTGGAGGCTGATGTCGTCGATGACACGAGGACGGGTGAAAACGCATCTTGAGATGTATCATCATCTATTGCCGACAGCCTGTCATTGCCATCGATATATGACCATGAACCGGAATCTCCCCCCGTGAAAAGCGCTGCTCTGACTTGGCGTTTACCACTCGCTTGGTCAGTTTCTTCCCACGTTGCATAGAGCGAGGATGTGCTCAATGTATGGGCTCGAAGTCGTACATTCAGTGCATTTTGGTTCAGGTCAAAGTTGATGCCTTGGCCCATGTCAGCAGGCTGCCATACAACACCCGTGAGTGTGGGTGGTATCGTTGCTTGCTTGACTCGCACGCGAGTTCTCATTCCTCCTCCACCAGCGATGTTTACATATTCATGCCACCCAACAACAAGTGTCGTACCCAGCACACAGGCAATGGAAGGCACCCGCGCGTGCATTGTACTGTCGAAGTTGAGTCCAGCCGTCGCGATGTTACCGTCGATGACCGACCATTTAGGAACAGTGTCTGTTCCTCCCAATGCTGAAACGCGAATTTGGGAGACACCGGCGCTATTCAGTTCTTCCCAAGCAGCGAAAAGCGTTGAGCGGCAGGAAACCATGCGAACGTTCTGCGCCGAACGAGACGATGCGACATTGATCCCTCGGAGCGCGGAATTTCCATCAACAAATGTCCAGGATGGAGCGAGATCTTGACCATTGTAGAGAGCGACTCGAATCTGGGTTACTGATGAAGCTGCGCTCTCATGCCACGCCATATAGAGACGATTGTTGTGAATCGCGAGATGGGGTGCACCTGCACTGCGACTTGGATCCCGATTAAGACCATTCGCTGACGTCAGCGTGCGTTCGACAAACCGCCAGCGTTGAAGAACAGAGGCATCTCCCCCGACATACATGGCGACACGAATTTGCGTCGGATTATTCGCCAGCCCATTCCGTTCCTGCCAGCACGCGTACAACCGGGTTGAGTCCAACGCGACCATCATGGGATTTATTGCGTCCATCGCTGGGTTGAACTGGATTTGTCCGGTTACTCCATCGCCATCTTCTTGCCTCCATGCAGAACCATGACGCCTCGCCACATTTAAAGATTTCGCCCGAATCTGAGATGACCCACCCGCATTTTGTTCGCTCCAAATGACCAGCAATCGTCCTTGAAACTCTATGCCGTGAGGCGTCACTGCATTCCCCAAGACACCGTCAAAATTGATTCCAAAGTTACCCACACACCGTAGCGAAGTACGCGTCGGATACGCCAAATTGGACGTAGAGTGACCATTTGCGATACTCATCACGAAGTATAGTTGATCGTCGTTAGCCGAGTCTAATGTCGCAGGCGTTGCCACGTTCGTCAATCCGCCCACGTGCAGGTATAACGTTGGAGTCCCTCGATTCGTCGCCGACGAGCTCACCACTACAGGGGTGTTCATCGTCACCGCGACAATAACTCTGTCGCCAACAGTGTACACGCCGTCGAGGAGTCGCGTAGAGACGTCTACCACGACCGGCGCCTGGGTGTCGATGAAGATTTTTTGCAGCTTTGAGAGTGCTGTCGATTGTGGATCAGGAAGTAACGTCGACGCGATCTTGTTTGTGGAAACCTCTCGAATCCGCCCTCCATTCAACTGGAGTGAGAAAATGTCCACGTAGGTCAGCTGTACGCGAGGGTCATCAGCTTGTACGATGTATCGGAATGTGACAATCGAGGTTCCAGAGCCCGCCAAGTAAATTGCTGTCTTTTGACTCGAAAGCAGAAGGAACGGTGTACCTGTCGATGTATCAACAGCTACTGGAACAGTATAAATGACCTGGACATCGATAACTTCACCCGCTCCTGCTGTCACAACTTCGTGGGACGTGGACACATCCGTTACACACGCACACGCTTGATCAATCGATATTCCTTTTGATGAAAGCCCACCAGCGGGAAGGTCCAGTGTCGCTGGAATCAGCGGCATGCTTGATGTTCGACTGATCGTTCCGCTGACCTCTCCATACGCAGGTTTCAAAGCCTTCGAGTCGAAAACGTCAAACACATTCACCTGATCGTCCACGATGCAAGTAAACTTGAAAACGAGCGAGGTCGTGCCACTTCCATGAATATACACTGCAACGCGATCGCCTGCTCCAGCGGTTGTTCGGATCGAGGCCGTGTTCTGCACCGTAACGGGCAGATCGAACACAATTGCAACGTAGAGTTCATTACCTGCGCGGTACACTCCATCGCGCGTAATCGGGTTGGCCTGGAGTACACGTGGCGCGTCGGTGTTTATCACCAAATTTGAGCTGAAGCTCAAGCTACCGAGAGCTCCTGAAACTGGTAGCGTGAGGTCTGCATCTGAAAACGGCGTCGTAGACAGGCGCTTGATGGTTCCACCGTTGAGTTGCAGAGCCGACGTCGATATGTACGCCAAGTCGGAAGAGCTGTCACCACACTGAACAGTGTAGGTGAAAAGCAGTACACGAGTCCCGCTCCCACTCAAATACACGGCAGGGCGAAATCCAGGAGATAGAATTGTTATCGTCGGAGAGTTGGACACTGTGGGGTCGACAACACGCCCGATATAATCTTCGACCATTGTCACGGTATCGCCCGTCACCGCCGACACGGTGTAAACTTGTCCATCGATCAGAAATTGAAGACCGGTACTCTGCTGTGTCGTTAAACCATGATTTACGGCCGGAAATACGATTGTCTTTGTCGAGGCCAACGATGGGGCAACCTGAACATAGTATCCGGGGAAAAGATCGACCGATCCAGTTGCAAGCAATAATTGTGGTGAACCAGTAACAACGACCGGCGTGTCAAAGCTGACTTGAATCTGGAGGGTGTCGCCCCCGGTGTACGTCGCGTCAGGAGACACAGCAGAGACACCGGTCACCTTGGGGTTGGAAGTGTCGATCACAATGTTCTTTGACCATGATAGACTGCCTCGTTCACCGTTTATGAGAAGTGTCAGCTCTGCATCGGTCGTCGGCGTCGTGGATTTGCGCTTGATCGAGCCCCCGTTGAGCTTCAATGCACTCGTGCCAGTGTAAGTCAAATCTGGTGTAGTATCTTTTGCCTGGACAATGTAGCGGAACTCCACAATGTTTTCGTTGACACCAGTCACTTGCACAAACGGGATGATACGATCAACTTGGCCTGTTTCGAGCACAATTGTGGGGAGACCCGTCACAACGACTGGTAGCGAAAACACGACGTGAACGAGGATGACTTCGCCAATGCCGAACGTGCCATCGTCGTGTGGTGACGTGACACTCGTAATTATTGGTCGTGCAACATCGACGCGAATGCGGCAGTTCGCAGACAGGCTGCTACCAATGCCGCGTTCCCAATCGCCTGGGAAACCCGGCGGTGGGAGCGACGTGTCAGCCTTGATGAGCGTACCGGAGTTCAGCACTTGGACTGCGGCACCCAGGCTTCTCGTTAGCGCGTCACTGTTGACATACTCGAGAGCGGTCGTGTTGTCACCATCTTGAACCGTGTACGTAAACTGAAGCGTCCTGACGTTTGGCTGCTCAACGAAGGTTCCGAGTCGGTCGGGTACGCGCTTCCCCTTTTGGATCTCCCATGCGTTTGGCGAGAGTACTGGCGCCAGACGCACGTGGCCCAACGCGGAGCCGTCACCTCCCACGTTCGCGGCATCAGCGGTCATTTGCGGCAAGTCGCCATCCACACCGTCCATGTTCACCGACTCGAACGTGACCGTGATGTTGTTGCCAAAAAATGTGCAGGCGTTGCCGTCGTCCTGGAGGTATTTGACCAGCACGCGGTCGAGCTTCGTCATGCGCTGGAGGAACTTTGCAAACTGCTTTTCGGACGCGTCCCACGGGATGTTGACGACCTGCTGGCCATCAAAGGCCACTGCAAACTTGCCGGTCGTGCCTTGGCACCGCAGCCGCTGGATCTCGCGCCGGTGACACGCGGACGCGTGGCACCCCGTCGCGAGCGTGAGTGTCGGCGCGCCCCGCACGTCCACAGCGCTCGTAAACTCGACAAACACGTCGATGGCCTCTCCGACGCCCACGGTGCCATCGACATGGCTCGAGTATACGCGCGTGACCTTGGCGGGCGCCTGGCTGTCGATCCAGATCTGCTCGCGTGGCACGTCCACGTTCAGCAGCAGCTCGCCGCCGTCCGGGATGTACAGATTCGCGTCCAGCCGCACGTCCTAATACACCACATCCCAGCCCCCCCCACGTCAGAGCACGAACACTAGGAATGCGATAAAGGGACAACACAAACAAACGGGACCTTTGGCGTGTTGTGGTGGACCATCGTGACGACGTCGGCGGCCTGCGGCACCGGCTCGATCGCCGCGGCATGGCGCACCAGCCAACCGGAGAAAAGCACAAGCCACCGCATCGCGCCTGCGCTGCGCGTCGACGACGATCAGACGCCCGCGGCTGCCACTCCACTCGCGCGATCCGTCCATGGATTTCGGAGAAATGGATGCGCGAAAGGCGGCCCTTCATCTACGTGCAACCTTCACACAACCTTCGCGCAACCTTCAACCGAGGAGCTCCTCTCACTGAACGACCCTTCAAGATCGAACTCTCTCTCTCATGGCGAGTACGGGGAAGACCAAGGTCGCGGCGACGCGCGGCAGCGCGCTGCTGCGCCACGTGCGGTCCGTGGACCCGCGCGTCGCCGAGGGGCTCCAGCGTGGCGGCCACGCGGTGGCGGGCGATGCGCCGTCGACGCAGGAGCTCGAGCAGCTGCTCGAGGACGAAAAGCGCCGCGCGATCACGGACCCGTACCAGAGCTTTTTATTCGACGTGCGCGCCATGCACAAGCGCGGCAACTTTAAAGGTACGCAAGGTGACACGATCTTGCACCGCGTGCGTGCACTGGGCGAGAACCACGAGACGACGCTGGATCTCAGCGGCTTTGCCGTCCGCGACGACTTTGCGCTGCTCATGGTGGACTTTCTACGGTCGAAGTCGAGCCGCTTGACAGCGCTCAATGTCGCTGGCACGCAAATCGGCATCGAAGGCGCGTCGGCGATCGCGCGCGCCGTGAACAGCACGCTGGAGCTGCTCCAGTTCTCGGAAAATGCGCTCACGATCGCGACGTTCCGCAAGGACGCACAGACCACTCGCCATGCCGTGCTCACGGGGAAAGCGTACAATCACTTGGACGCAGCTGCGATCGGCGTACTCGTCGAGCGAGAAAGCCGAAAGCTTGAGCGTCTCGATGTGTCGAACAATTGCATCACAGGCAAGAGCACGAACGTGTTCCATGGCGTCGCGATTCTTCTCAATGGTCTCAAGAAGTGTCCACGGCTGCGAGAGCTGAAGTAACCGAATCACCCACGGTTGCCGATTTGGCGTTGACATGTTGCTGATCTTTGTGGATTTGAATGTATTCATGTAGCCTGAGCTCGGTGAAATTGCGTGCTGAAGGTGTGACGGCTTTGGCCGACGTTATCGTCGATCTCAGTGCCTTGGAAAAGCTCGATCTGAGCGACAACAAGTTGTGCTGCAACAGCTTTGGCGATCGAAACCTCTCCGGATTTGATGCCTTCTGTAATGCGCTGTGGCAGGTGAAAAAGCTCCAAAGCCTCAGGTACGAGAAGAACAATGTGAGATGGTTGCTTTTTGACGTCGACCTTTGACTCGGCTTCTGGAATTTCGAAGGCTAGCACAGAACGAGCTCGACTATGTGGCATGCACTTCTCTCTCGAAAATGTTGCGCGTGAATCAGCGTCTCCTTCAGCTTGATCTCTCTCGTAATCCCATCGCTGAAGCTGGAACCGTTCAACTAGCTGCAGGCATCGAGAAGAACGCGGTAATGAGCGAAGTCGAGTACGTATTGTTGTTTTTTTGGGATATTTATCCACGCGACTTTCCGGTAAACTGAGGTCTTGTTGTAGCTTGACCAATTGCGAGCTGACGTGCGAAGCGATAGAAAGTCTTGCTAACGCTCTACGCAAGTTCAACCGCACCATACAAGTTCTCACTCTCCGAGACAACCGAGGCATCCGGTCGAGCGGCTTGAAGTTCCTCGTCAACTGTCTGACCATCAACCCGGTCTTGCGGGTAGTGAACGTCAATCCATCTTCAAAATATGATCATCATGTGTCCAAGATGCACGATCTCTTGAGCGTAAACAGCTCGCTTGTCGCGCTTCGTCGTGACTTCAAGAGCTTCGATTTTGAATCCCTCTCGGAGGCCATGCGGACAAACTTTGTCGAGAAACTTGAAGAAATGAGCGAAGACGAGCTGCGCCGGCTGTACGACATGCATGTGATCGAGGACATTGAGATTGGGCCGCTCGAGGGACTTGAAAGCGCAGTGTCAAGCCTTCGGTACTATTCAGAGATGCAACAATACGCGCCGCTGAAACGTCTGCTATGGGTGCTGGAGAGTGGATCGAGAGACGAGGCTCGTGAGAAGCGGCCGAAGCGGAAAGATCCAAAGACGACAGTGAAACAGAGGAGGCGAAGCACGAACAACGCCGATGACTGTGCCGACGCGGGTGACGACGAAGAGGATATCTGGGACTACCCGATCGCCTGAGTGTAACGCAAAGTATTGCAGTGCGATAATTATAGCCACGCCAAGTTCCACATATGCGTCGTGGTGTCGGCGCATGGACTGTGCGTTGAAATCGCGGAATCAAAGGGCAACGACGAATGGCTCCACCAGGTGCGTGGGTCACTTCCTACACGATTGCATAATGTCAGGGGAGCTCGACTTAGTCGAGGATCGGTCTCATCACGCCAGATCTCAAACCCGGACCGGTAACGCGTGTATGCCACGTGTGCGGTCGTCAGTACGGCCTCTCGTCGTTCGATATCCATTTGAAGCAGTGCAAAAAGCTATTCATCGCGCAAGAAGAACTTAAACCAAAAGCGGAGCGACGGCCAGTGCCCAAGACACCACCAGGACTCGATGGTCTAGGGGCTCGAGGAGGTGGAGATGACGGATTCGGCGGAGGTGGCGGGCAGCCGACACGCGAGATGGTCGAGGCGATGAACCGCGCGGCGCAGGAAACGTACAATGAGCATGGCATGGAGAAATGCGAGATCTGCGGCCGCACATTTGCAGAAGGTCGACTGGCGATCCACGCCAAGAGTTGCCGTCCGGGCAATGCGGCGAGACGAGTCGAAGAGGGCGCAGCCCCCAGGAACAAGAAAGGTAAGCTCATTCGTGCGCGGAGGAATCTGGCTTGCAAACTGAGCTGTGGACGAGTGCGTGGCACTGGATGAAACTAGACACTACTGTTGACCTCGGTCAGCCCTCGGCACCGAAAAAGGTACGGGTCCATGGTGCTTTGCCCCTCCGCTTGATGAAGTGAATCCACTCATTCCGGTGTTCTTTCAAGACTTCGACGCGACCACCGGCAGCAGATCGCGATGAGCGAGAGGACCCATCACCTACGCGGCCAGTAACGGGCTCGAGTGTCGCTACTGGTGGGTCTCGTCCTCTTGCGGGGAGTCTGGCCAGCAACCGAAAAAAAATCCCGTCGCAGGATCCGACGTCGAGTGGGAGCACTATTCAGTCTCCACTCGGTGGTCCTGAGATCCACGTGGATGCATTGAAGCGCGAGCTGGAAGGACAGCCAAGCATGGTGGGCATCATCCAGGCGAAACTCGATCATTGGGAGGCCTCGACGCTCGCGACGTTACAAGAGATTCGAGATCTCAAGCAGGTCTTTGCGCAGCTGTCGTCCTCGTCCGATAGCAAGTAGATGATCGTCGGCTAGGGTGAGAGAAGAGTTTGTGTTCCCACAACGACGGGACCCACCATCACCCAATCCTTTCATCCCTGTAAGATACAACAAACACCAACAACCAGGGTGTTTAGTATTGGAGCTTCAGGCCTTGTATCAGGGCTCATATCACATGGTCTTGGAGTGGCAACCACGAACGCCATCGTAAAAGCGAAGACGTCAACATCTCAGACTTGACACTTGCCCTTTCGGTCAAGGCACATGGGGAGATATCGTGTATTAATATCAAGCACCACAGAAAGAATCAAGTGGCAAGCGTGGGTTCACTACAACTTTAAAGTATCAGAACAAGGTGTCATTCTTGACGAATCTGTTCACTTGGAGGTGCAAAGTGAATGTCAGTTCGGTAGGATTCCTTGTAGCCACATACCGTCATTTGATAAGCGCACCGCGTATTTTTTCCATGACACGGTGCTGAACGGATCCCAATCATTGCTTCGAAAAAACCACTCGAGTGGGTTGGATTTGTGGGTTCATGACCTGACAAGTTGACATCGCCAACGTGACTTGCGCGGTGAGATGTGGCCCTCCGTCACAGCCGATTGGACGGAATATCTCTCGCCCCAATGCCCGGAACATTTGAGGGGGCTGAGTGGAGACCCATGCGCCTGAGCGGGGCCACACCACCGTGAGGCCAGCCAGTCCCCGAATGGCTTGGCCATTCTCAGACTTGCCACCCACCAACCACCACACGATGGACGCCCAGTCTGCCTACCACAAGTTCGGTGCAACCCCGTCAGATGCGGCCGTGGAGCTACCCACGTCCTGCCGCCCTTCCACGCCGCGTGGCGAGACCGAGTCGGTACGTGAGACCATGCAGAGCGA